>JAWMAG010000001.1:3290000-3320000 GCA_037013455.1 Ceratitis rosa | reverse complement strand
TCACATGGCGAGTTTCTGTTTGCGTTGGTGGTATTTCCTCGTTTCCATTTTAGCCGATTTTGATGGGGACTAATGCAGGAATAGCAAAGGATTTGGTATTTTTAGATTTAACAAAAACAAATTGAAAGCCACCAACTGACCGAACTTTTGTTAATCCCCTCGTAAAACATTCTTATCTACAGATCAAAAATTTTGGATCAAAAATCCGTCCAAAATAACTAAAGTCAAGTCTTTGATATGATCGAAGACAACGCTACCTTTTTGTTTTGTTTTTTTTTTGCACTTTCTGCGATAAACAAAAATTATACAAACGCCATGATCATTGCAATTTTTATATCTACAATATATTTGCAGCCAAATGATACCCATCTCCCGAAAAAGGCAGGGGCCATAACTTAAGCGAACTTAAACGACCAATTCTCTTTGAGTTATGCAGCAGCAGCAGCTGCATTCCAATTGAGCTAATATTTTCGCATAACTTAAAATTGGTGGCTTCATTTAAATGCTGGCGATGTATGAATCAAAGAATTTGATTAAAGAGAAATTTCGCAAAACATTGGCATTTGAAATAAATTTTTTATTTATTATATTAAGTGTGTACAATAAATAAAAAAATAAAAAACAAAATAAATAAAGTGAATGAAATTTATTTAAAAAGTTAAGTGCTGTGTGAAATTCCAAATTTCCTGGTATTTAGCTTAATTCCCGAGTGACATTTATAATTGCAGTTTGTTTATTTACGTTTAAATGAATAAGATTTTGTATCGTTCCGTCGCTCGATTAAACATGTTTGACTAACAGATCGCCATGTGTTTACACAAACATACAACCAAAACTATTTTGTTTTTTATTTTTTATTTTTTATTTTTTATTTTTTATTTTGCATTCACCTCTGTAATTCTGCACGTTGCCATTACGATCAATATGTAAACTGTACAAATTTATTCGAAAATATCGTGGGCAGTCCGAGTATTGGTGCCGCTGGCCGCAGCACGATTCGCATGAATACGTAACGGCTTGAGAGCCGAAAAAATAGAAAAGAAAAGGAACGAATTTCAGCAAAATGAGGAGTAAAAAAAACACAGTATTCGTAATCAGTTTATTTATCTACAAGTGTTTACACACTCACACATTCAAACTAAAAATCAATTGTCAAAGTTCTTTTTTTCGCTTGTTTGTTTGTTTGCTAGAAAAAAAGAGTACTACGGGCGGCGTCTCTCCGCTGTCATTTATCATGGACTGGCAGTGCATGATAAGTTTGGTTTAGTTTAGTTTTTGCTTTGATTTGTTTGTATTTGTTTACATTGCGCATGCGCAGCACCATAACCAGCGACAGTTATCAACGAAAACGTGCTTTAAACGCTGCTGCTGCAGTGAAATAAAACCGAACAAAATGAAGTAAAAGAAATTACTAGCGCAGCATGTGACAAGGTTTAAGTGTTTAGTTATTTAATTTGTTGTAATTTTTTTGGGCATTGCTTTATGAGATTTTTATATCAGTTTTTAATATTTTTTCAGTAATATTTTTTCAAAAAAAAAAAAACATATTTTCCTTAAATAAAAATAAAAATAATTTTATATACAGGAATATAATAGGTCAAGTAAAAAGTTCATTCGGTTTTTTATTGATTTTTCAAAATATGATAACTTTGTGTACATTTGTCCGATTTAAGTCAAATATTCGCCGTTTTGTTCGTAAACTTGTTGCCAACGAGGCCTATCTTGAGGCCAACTTCTCACCATTAAGCGCGTTCGCCATGGACAGGAAAAGATGGTAATCACTTGGTCCCAGGTCCGGACTATAAGGTGGGTGTACTAGGATCTCCCATCCGAGATCCTGGAGCGTTGTCCTGATGGAACACAATTCGGCCTCTGTTGATCAAAGATGGCCTCTTCTGGATGAGTGCTGCCTTCAAGCGGTCCACTTGTTGGCAGTATAGGGCCGAATTGAGCGTTTGGCCATAGGGGAGCGGCTCGTAGTATATGATTCCTTGCCAATCCCACCAAATACCCAGCAAAACCTTCCAGGCTGTCAATCCTGGCTTGGCCACCGTTTCCGCCGGCTCACCGCGTTTCGACCACGACCGATTTCGCTTGACGCGGATGGAAATTCGATCCATTATGTTTTTTTGCGTTAGTTCGTGTGGCACCCAAACATCGAGCTTCTTTTTGAAGGTTATGGAAATGGTTCCAAACGGTTTTCTGGCTTATTTTTAGTTTATCTTAGTGCTACACGTTCGTTTACAGTATCGGGCCCATAAACTAAATTAATTTTTTCAGCCGTTTTGGCTGCTTTTTCGTCTTGATCGAAGAAAAATTGTAAAATAGAGCGAATTTTCTCTTTGCTGGTGTCCATCTTTGACGAGCGCTCACAACATTCTCAGTCAATCAATCGAAAAACTGTCAAAGACAAACTTTTAGCGCGAATAAACACGTTTTCAGCGCCGTATAGTATGACATGATGCGACATGATACGCAACACTAGTGCTATGGACAGTAACGCCATCTCTTAGATAAAAGCCGAACGAACTTTTTACTTTACCTAATATTATCAAAGACTCAGTTTTATTTCACTTGTCATGGATTTTCCTCTCCCAGTCTATAAAACCACTCTTCTTTAAACATACGACAATTGGGAAAATTAAAATTAATTGCCACACATTTGCGACGTCTTCGCTCTGAATATTTTCCAAACTCTAAAAATTACAAAAACACTCCAGCAAAAGTTTGTCATCAAGCACCCGAACTTGCTAAATTAATTTATAGAATGCAAAAAAAATTTAATGAGTAACATTGTTCCTGAAAATCAACGAATAGAACCAGGCGGAAGAAGAACTATTTTTAAGCGCTCACATGCTCTGTAATAAAAGTATAATTGTAAATACTTGAAATGAAGTTAATTCAGTAGAAAACAATTACAAGTGAAGAAGAATTTCACATTCAATTCTAATGCTTTGTAAGAAATCATTGACCAATGCTTGAAAGAGTGAATGAGCTTAGCATCCGCAATTGTGTGGCGCACTGACTACGAGTACATTTTACATATAAACAATTATTCTTCTTCTTCCACAACTGTTTATGCTTTGTAAACCAGCACTTAGCTACACTTAGTGTAGGCCATGAAGCGAAGTAGTCTTAAGTCGTAAAGTAAAAAATAATTACGAGTGTTTAGATCCATCCAATAGCAGGCTTATATGTATTTGTGTAAGTGTGCTCATGCGCAGAGGTTTTTAAATTTTTTTAAATGAATTATATTATTTGAAGTTAGCGCAGACGTAATCGCTTGTGCTTAAAAATTAATTGTTGCTTCAATTTATATAATTAATCAAACAGAAGTTGGGCGTTAGGAAAAAAGAAAAATCAAATACTGACTGTTGATCAAATTGATTTATGAGTTTTAAAAATAAACATAATATTTAACTACACTAGTCTTCATTAGCCTGCGTCTCAGTCTTACAACATAAGAGTGTCCAGCGAACCCAGAAGATTCTCTGTTAAAGGAGACAATTTTTTATTTAAAAGCTCCAAAGACAATACAGGGATGGATCATTGACGGTGGAATCAGCCATACTTTTCATCAAGGCATTAAACAACTGGGTCGGTTCCGGAACCAAACGGGGCATTCTAAGTACATGCTCTCAAATCATAGTCCTTTTTGCGTTTACAGTAGGCCCTTATCGAAATTGAAAATTCTCGTCCAATGCACCTGCCTCGTTTACATTTTATATATATTATATAAGTGTTTTCCGGCCGAGTTTCTCATCAAACTTGATATTTTCTCAACAAATGCCCCAAGCGGAAGTACTATGCAAAGAGTATTCTACCATTCGGACCACATGATCTAGTTAGCGCAGCCGCTGTCTTTTGATTCGCTGATCAATGTCAATGTCGCGGAACGCTTCGTCCATATCAGCTTTCCATCAACCACCATTGCCAACGCGCCGCAGAGGACCATAAATCTGACCCAAAATTATTTTCTCAAAAACTCCCAACGCAGACTCATCGGATGTCATCATCATCCATGCCTCTTCACCATATAACAGCATATAACAGGACGGGTATGATGAACGACTTCTATAGTTTGGTTTTGTTTCGTCGAGAGAGGACATTACTTTTTAATTGCCTACTCAGTCCAAAGTAGCAGCTGTCGGTAAGAGTGATTCTGCGTTGGATTTCCAAGCTGACATTGTTGTTAGTGTTAATACTGATTCCAAAATAGGCGAAGCTATCTACGACCTCAAACTTATGGCTGTCAACAACGGCATGGGAACCGAGTCCTGACTGCGATAACCTTTTTGTTTGATGAGTGGAGATATTTGGTCTTACCCTCGTTCACTGCCAGACACATACGCTTGGATTCCTTATCCAGTCTGAAAGGAATCAGAACTCATGGCGTTGTTGTTAATATATCCCGGATCGTATAGAAAATTCTACTTTCTCTATTGAGGTCTGCAGCTCGTATTACATATTTGCTCCGGCAAGAAATTAAGGAAGTCATAAGATAAGGAATAACATGGTCTGGTCTTTAGTCGGTCATACGTGTAACTAAATCTGGGCTGAAAATCGCTTCAGCGGTTACAAAGCGCCAATCATATATATGTATATGTAATACTATGAGCAGAGCAAACTAAAATTCCAATGTTGTTGTTGTAGTAGCGGTTCCTTAACCCCGCTTAGGGTAGGCTTTATCAATCTAAGTCGTCAAGGTCATCTAAAGGGGGGGCCAGGAAACGTGCTATTTCGACGGGATTGGACCAAAGGGAGAGGGGGGCATGTGAAGAGGTGGTTAATGTCGTGCGTAGACTCTCCACATGCAGGGCATATGTTGGGTATGCTGGGTTCGAGTAGGAGTTTAACTTGCTAAAATATCCTAAGTTGTGCCAGGGTCACGCGGGTCTCCCGAGGCAGCTCGAGCTCGCTGTCTGCAATAGGTGGTGGTTTAACTCCGAGCACTCCATTCACGGGAAGGGAGTTTTAAAGGTGTTGACTGACTCCTGGTGAATGGCGTTCAGTGCTTGTCTGTACGCCGTCCTGTCCAGCGGCTGTTGAACGTGTTGCAGGATAGTCCTCTTCAAATCAAGTACTCCCTTTCTGATTTGCCTAGGTGGCTTCAATAAGGTGCCTACCGGGATGCTCCTTAACTCGTAGCATAGATGCTTCGCTGTGCAAGTGATGCTCAGGCGACATCAGCAGATTTCCTGTTACAGTCCTAAAGGCGGTATTTTGACAGGCCTGTAACTTCTTCTGGAGTTTTGCGGCAATTGCGGTCGTTTGCGGAGTGAAGGAGTGCAGGCTATCGAATGTGACTCCGTCGGAATTTTTTCGTCATCGACCTTCACATCGAATTCAAGCCTGTACTCGTTCGTCCAGCTGGTGAAGAGGATAGCCGAGGATTTCGTCGGTTACTAAAATTCAAATTGACGGGCATGCTTTTGTCCGACCGCATTCTGCAAAGAAGCCGATGCATGAACCTTGTTAGCTCCTCACCGTCATGTTTTAATACCTCGGCCATCAGCTGCAGCTGCTTCTTTGTACTTTAAATGAGCAATCGCTATTGAAACTTCGTAGTAGGATGGTAATGGAACGTCCTTTCCATAATCATTGCTTGGGGTATCAGGTTCGCTATCTCCCAGTGTTGTACTTTTATTGCCATTCAGCAGGTTGGAGCAGTCTTCTCTCCATAAATACAGTATACTCGGGTCAACAATCGCTAAATCACCTCTTGGATCTTACAAGAGTATTGTTTGTCACACAAAATAGGCAATCTTTGTAATACTGAGAAATGTGACTCCTAAAAGTATGCACAAAGTTTGCATCTGAGTGTTAAAAATTTTTACGCGATAAATATCAGCTTTAATAAAAGACTTAAGACACATACTTATATTTTTCGTGATTTAGCATTAATTTTTTATGCAAATTTACAATAAAATGCAATATTTGCAATATAAATTTATTAAAAAACTTGTCACTCGCGAATAAATTTATGGACCCTCTTTGTAAATTTGGCACTTTGAACTACTTTAGATTCACTGTATTGGAGCCACACTTACATAATTCTGAACAAAAGGGACAGTGAATTTGTTACGATATGGTTGCCAAATGACCACTGCTGCAGCAAATGAAACCAATGAGTTCAGTATGTCGATCAGTGAAATATTATTGAACGAAGTGAATATTGACGAGCAATTGAAGCGGAGAGTTGTGCGCACAGTATGTAAATCAGTTTTTACCTACTGTAACTCGATTGTAAGTCCAAGTCGTTAGTCCAGCTATTAGTTTAACTGTTTTTACTTTGTCTGTTTGTACTGCGCGCGGTGTGCATGTGATAAATGAGCCTATGCAAATGTTATGCACGCCAATGAAGGAACTGTATTCAAAGACAAGAGACGTGAAACTTTTTTGCCGCGCGGACACATGAGTGAATTAGTAACAGTACTTAGTGTTTAGTGATTACTGCATACATACATACATACATACATACACATGTATATATATAACATTTGCATACTTTGTGCATTTCTATGCCTATAAATACGAGCACCAATTTACAACGGACGGTGTCAGCATTAAGCACATATTTTAGATAAAAAAGTCAATATTTTCATTTGTTTATTGCGCGGAGTGCAATTAGTCGGCTGCTTGGATTATGTTAATTCCAGCATTAGTTACCTTTATGGAGCATTGACTGTCAAAACAGCATTTTTTGTATGAAATTCATATAATTGTCAATGGGCAAATTAATTATGGTTAATTGTGTGCCCAAGGTTGCTCTATGTTTATCTGTATGTCTGTATGTATGTATAAATGTGTGGGAACTAAGGTTTAGAATTTTTATTCCATTGAAATGGCGCATATTTTTGCTTTCATTACGGCATTTGTCTGTTTTTATTATATTTTTATAATTTATTAGCCTAGAAATAATGAGAAAAACCGTTAATTCTTGTTTTTTTTTGTGCAGCTAATGCCGTCATATTCCTAAAACTCCAGCTGACTCAGTCGAAGTCGAGTCAAACAAAGCAGGAACGGTTCTGCTCATTAACTGACGAGCAACGGTAATTTATGCAAATTTTTCATCCTTTTTTTCAATGTGATTTATCGACTATTTAAGTCTATATGCAGCGCATATTGGGTACGGCGTGTTGTTGCATAAACAAATGTATATAAAGGGTGTTTTTTTAATAGGCCTGGAATTACTTTTTCGGTGTTGTTGGACTGTCGCCACTGTGCTGCTTCCCTTTGACTTCATTGGTTTATGTTATATAGGTCTGAAAATCGGCTTTGATATTTTAGGCCATAAATTTGTCAAAATAGCATTTAAGAGCGGGAAATTTTGTATTTTATCTACGTATATACGGATATATATTTTCATCGAAAATCTTCGAAGTCGTAAGACTTTATCATCTGGGTCCCATACAACCGATTTGTTTAGATATGTGGTTTTGGATCAAATATTCATCAAAAAAGTATCTACAACTACGAGATTTGGCACTCTACACATGTATGCAACAACTAAATCTTGACACCGAAAATCATCGAAATCGGATGACTATATCATATAGCCTCATTTAACCAATTTTTCAGATATAAGAATTAAAAATCAATCCCAAAATTAAAAAAAAAAGAAATTTGATATAGCCGAAGAAGGCATTCAACATGGCCAAGGACAGCTCTTTATTCTTGACTTCTTTTAATGGCATGGTTAATCCTCTTTTGAGAGTGGTTTTAGAGAGCGAACGAGCTCGAAACCATACTCGTATCTTAAGAATTTAATTTCGAAAACTATCATATATATATAGCAGTTTTGTATTGGTTTTCAAATAATTCCAGATGATATGGTTTTTTGGTGCACATTTAGAAATTTTAAATATTTAAAATTTAGATGAGCAACCTTTATATGAACAATATTAATATTAGGTAAGTAAAAATTTCGTTCGGTTTTTATCTAAGAGATGGTGTTATTGTCCATAGTACTAGTGTTACGTCATGTCATACTATACGGCGCTGGAAACGTGTTTATTCGCGCTAAAAGTTTGTCTTTGACGGTTTTTCGATTGATTGACTCAGTACGTTGTGAGGGCTAGTCAAAGATGGACACCAGCAAAGAGAAAATTCGCTGTATTTTACAATTTTTCTTCGATCAAGGCGAAAAAGCAGCCGGTGGTGAGCCGGCGGAAACGGTGGCCAAGCCAGGATTGACAGCCAGGAAAGTTTTGCTGTGTGTTTGGTGGGTTTGGCAAGGAATCATCTACTACGAGCAGCCCCCCTATAGCCAAACGTTCAATTCGGCCATCTACTGCCAATAACTGGACCACTTGAAGGCAGCAGTCATCCAGAAGAGGCCATCTTTGATCAACACAGGCCGAATTGTGTTTCATCAGGACAACGCCAGGCCACACACGTCTTCGGTGACGCGCCAGAAACTCCAGGAGCTCGGATGGGAGGTCCTAATGCACCCACCTTATAGTCCGGACCTGGCACCAACTGATTATCATCTTTTCCTGTCAATGGTGAACGCGCTTAATGGTGAGAAGTTGGCCTCAAGAGAGGCCTGTGAAAATTGGCTCTCCGAGGTTTTTGTCAATAGCCTTCTACGAGAGAGGTATAGTGAGGTTGGCATCTCGTTGGCAACAAGTTTACGAACAAAACGGCGCATATTTGACTTAAATTGGACAAATGCACACAAAGTTATCATATTTTAAAAAATCAATAAAAACCCGAACGGACTTTTTACTTTACCTAATATATTCCATGAGCGCTTTTAGTGAACGCTGCTCATGTTTAAAAAAAGAAGGTAATTTTGGCACAATATTCGAAAAATTCAGTTTTCTACATGAAATGTGCTCGAAAAGAGCTAAGGTCGAAGGACTTCGCCCGAAACTCTTTATCTGTAGTACCCGATTCCGGCATCAATACTCACCGGGAAGGTTCGACTTCGGAAGCTGCCATCACAATACACAACCAAGCCCGTTTTCTACTCAACTTACACTCCTGCTCTCTGTGACAGATTTCAAATTCCTTACGTACTGCCGTCGACAAAAGTATTGGCTTTCGACCAGGTCGCAAGAAGGGTTGGCAAATCTCAATATTTCTCACGGTATAAATTGAAGTTTCTATAAAAAGTGTTAAAACGGTCAAACATTCCAAACTCAAAATGATTTCTCGAGGTTTTGTGTTACAGTTTACTCCAAGGTGTACCCTACTTAATAGAAAACCACGTTTGGAACTGAACTGTGTATAATATGCCAGCCAGATGATGGTGCCATTGACTTCGGGTCTGATGGTGCCATTGACTTCGGGTCTGAAACCAACCGCGAATAAGCCTTATCTCCTTACGTCCAAAACTCAGCATAGTTTCAAACCACTAAACTGGGAATGTGAAGTTTTTCGTTCTACAGACAGAGCTTTTTTAGTGAATTTTTTTTTTTAATCTAGAGCCTGAGTTCATCTACTCACTGGTCACATAAGTAATAAATTAAAATTTATATATTAATTATGCCAAATTTAAATAATTCATATTACAAAAAAAGCTACATGCGTGTATATTGCCAATATGACTCAGGAACTCCAATAAAAAACTCCTTTTATCGAAATTACCCAAACCCAACCAACTTCACTCAGTACAATTGATGTGGAAAAAAAATTAACTTAAAATAATTAACAATTAAGCACAAAACTCCTAGAGGTGTGTGCAGCTAAGCGGCAAAGACAACAATTATAACGAATTAAAAAAAAAGAAGAAGATACACAAATAATTAAAAAAAAAGAAACAGAAATAAAACAAATCGCAAATCAGCTAAACGGAATTTATTTAAATTGTGCGCAACGCTGGGAGAGCATTTTTTTGTTTGCATGAAACATTGAGATATCGCTGTGTATTTGTTGGTATTTCAACTATATCCGCCTCCATTGTTTTTTTGAAAAAAGCCGGGTTTATTTTTTTTCGTTCTTTCTACCGATATGAGTGTTAGTAATGTTTATTTGTTTGGATTTGTACTTGTCTGGCTTCGCGCGTTTCGTTCAAGCTCAGCGATGATGAGTAATTCGCTCAGTGGCAACACAGATGTGCGCGAGCTTAACTTGTAGTGAAGATGAGGTGGAAAATTTACAAAAACAACACAAAAGCGATTGAAATAAAAATAGTAAAAGCAAGATAACATCGAAAACAAAGTGCAAACAAAAATATAATAAAAATAATAATACAACTAGTAGTGCACAGTGGGGAAAAGGAACTAAAATATTTTTCCCTAAATAAAATGTATTAGGTAAAAAGTAAACTATTATTTACATAACTAAATAAATTTAACTAAAATATATTTGTCTAGGTAAAAAGTAAACTATTATTTACTATTATTTAGCATAGTTACAACTATCCGATTTATATCAAATACGCGCCGTTTTGCTCGATAACTTTTTGCCTTTATTGAAGTACTGTCTTTATGCCACCCTCATTGAAACCCTTGCTCCTGTAACCAAAAATTGGGACAATCGATTTTCACATGCTTCGCTTGAGACCAATTCTTCACCAGTTAAAACTTTCGCCAAAGACAGAAACATATGGTTTTTACTTTGTGCGAGGTCCGGACTATAAGGTGGATACATAAGAACTTTTAAACTAAGCTCTCGGAGCTTCTGGTAGGTCAAAAACGATATGAGCGGTCTGGCGTTGTCCTGACGAAACACAATTGCCCTCCTGTTGGACGAAATTGCCAGCACAGGGCTGAGTTGAGAGGGTGGCCTTCTTTGCCGATCCCACCAAACACCCAGCAAAACTTTCCAGGCCGACAATCCTGGCTTGAAGACCGTTTCTGCCGGCTCAATGCCTTCGACCACGACCGTTTTCATTTGACGTTGTTATAAATGAACCACTTTTTATCACCAGCCACCATCCGCTTAAGAAATTGGTGGATTTTGTTTTTACTTAGCAGCGATTTGCAGAAGGAAATTCGGTCCTCGAGGTTTTTTTTCGTCAACTTTTGTGGCTGCAAACTGTTTTTTGTGCAGTGTTAAGCTCTTGGGCAATCAAAACCGTGCTCGACTCTTGACTCAACGATTTCCATTATTCCATATTTCCATAAAATTCAAGCTACTCAAGCGGAACAACTGGGACGAAGACTTAAGGTCATGCGACCTGTTATCTGCATGGCTTCCGAAAAGTGCGCAACAAAGCATGACTTTAACCAAAACTGGCTCTGTCTAAGCGTTACATCGTCAACCATTCAGTGCTACTGTCGGAAGTGAAAATTCCTCATTACCACCGGGGTTGAAGAGTTCGACTATAAACTACTAGAGTGGTCAAGGTAAAATTAAACAAGTGTGGAAGGAGTACCGGCTCGGATTGGACCCGAAAGTCAATCAGTCACATTCGACAGCTTGCACTTCTCTACTCTGTATACGACGGAACTGCCAGTAAAGTACAAAGCCGCCAAAAAATCCTCAAACGAGAGTCGGCCACACCAGCAGCTAGGCTGATCCGCCAAGAATTAGGGAAACTCAGATGAAGAAGCTACAAGCATGTCAGAATACCGAAAGCGAAATAATATCTTGATATCTACTTGAAGCAAAACCTCTACCTTGGCACATCAGGAAGAGTGTACTAGACTATATGGACTCCATACAGTACCGTAGACAAGAACTGCTGGACGGGATGACATACCGTCAGGTCTTAAACGTCTTTTAATATGCCTGCCGATTGCGTTCTCGGAATCCAAGTACCACCTACTGCAGACGAAAAGCTCCAGCTAGCTCGACAAACCCGAGTAATACTGGAGATCCCGCACCAAACTATCCACCTCTATGCATGCCTTCTTAAACCAACTCATCCAACCATCTTTTCCGTCTGGTGTGAACCTGTCGAAAGGGCACGTTTCCTGCACTTCCCTTTATATGAACTCGAGAACTTGGACTAGTCACGCCTATTCCTAAGTGGGCTTGACAAGCCACAACAACAACAACATCAACGATGTAACGGTGAGAAAATATATAAGATGAAATTTACATAGTTGAGCAAATTACGAGACAGCGGTGGCTCGATCATGTTGGCTGGGCAAACGAAAGCTCTTCAGCTCGGAATATAATCGTTGAAGTGAAAGCCAAGAAAGAGGAAGATGATGAGATGGAGAAGAAGCAGACTTCAAAAAAGAATAATAGGCACACTGTTATTAATTCGAATATAATTGTATAAGCCGTGTCTACACCATTTTAGACTCAGAAGAACCTCTGAAGACTGAAAGGAAAACCTCCACTTCGATTCAATATACAATTATAGTTGCTTTAAATACAAAAAATTGTGATCATAACTGTTGGTAAACAAGCCCACTGTTCAACAACGGTAGCATCACTCATGGAATAACAACAACAACAATCACTAGGCAAAAAAAAACTCCAATAAACGCACCAACAACTAACACTTTGCGAACTTGATGCTTTAATACAAGCAAACAAACAAAAAAAAAGGCAAACATAAAAACACAACAATAGTAGCGAAAACATAGACGATACAAAATCAACAACAACAACAACAAGAAAAAATGTTGAATCAGCGCTTTGAACTTTAATTTGTAAAGCTACCTATAGCACTTAACAATAAAAACAACAACAACAAACTACAATGAAAATAACAACAACTATAATAAAAGCAACAACAACAGAACAACAGCAGCGCCAGCAATAACAATTAGGTAAAAAGAACAGCAACAACAACAACAACAGCAGTAACAACAACAACAACAACAACAACAACAACAACAACAACAACAGTAGTAACAACAACAACAACAGCAACAGATAAAAACTACTAAACGATGGTACGGCCAATAAAAGCAACAACAGATGGTGCTGACTACCACCGCCAACAACAACAACAACAACAGTAGTACTAACAGCTTCAATTCAATAGCAGAAGCGCCAGCTAAAACAACAAAACATTCAATGAGCGCGTCCTACAAAAAAAAAATGAAAATAATAATAAAAAACAACAATAACAAATGAAAAAAAGAAATTAATTTTTCATCCAAAAACTCATTGGAACACAAAACTAAATTAGAATTTATTCAGTTTCGATTGTTTGGAGAGTGCGGACGCGCATGAAACTAATTGTGACACAGCAAATTTTGCCAACAACAATAACAATAAAAATACATTGACTTTAATAAGAATAGTCAATAAAGTTTTATGATGTGCTTGCAACATTTTGCTGCAACAAATTTGATGTATGCAATTTTTGATGGTGAAGAGAGAAAAATTTTAGAATTTTGTGGTTTAAAAAAAAATTAATTTAAATTTTAATAAAGAAATAAGTATTTATCAACAATTATAAACAAGCAAAACCTTGAAACGTTTTTAATATTAAATAATAAATAATTTAAAAAAATTATAATTGTAAAATAAAAAATAAAATAATTTATGAAAAATCAATTCAATGCCATTAAGCGATTATCAAGTGAGTCAATGAACAGCGAACTAATATTTCCAGCTATAAATAAATATATACAAAAAAAAATATAATAATAATAAACAATAATTGGTCAATGAAATTGGGTAGAGCGGAATGAAAGTGAAGTGACATTCGAAAGCGAAAAAGCCAATTAAAAATTAAAAATAAATAAATATTAAAAGAAAATAAAAAAATAATGTATGTGTGTATGGTATATATATGTATGTATACTAAAGGCTACTTCGTAATTTTCGCACAAGCGCGCCACCACGCAACGGAAACGGAAGTGACAAGCAGAAAAACAGGCGAAGCGTCTAAAGGGCAAGAAGCCGCTAATAATCACAAAACAAATTGCTTTTTAAGCCAAAAGTGTGGCAAAAAACAGAAAAATAAATGAAGAAAGCTGGCAAATATTCTACGCGAACGCTGATTTAGTTTTATGGACTAAAATAACCAACAATAAAGTTAATTATGCTTAGCAAAGCCTAAGAAAGTCAACGCACGCAGTTGACCTGATTCCCGCGTAGATGAAGAACTGCGAATTTTCACATTATTAAATATTATAGCGCACATTTTTGACAGACTTGAATGAATATTTTGATAAATTCAATCAAAATAACAACTTTTACATTCACCAAAAAATTTGTTAAAATTTTTTCAAATTTATTTTTGATTTAGAAAGCTGCAGCGGGCAGCACGCATGAAGAGCGCATTAATAAAAAATGAAATAAAATCACTGAACCTTTGCGTAGTTGTGGTTGAAATATTTGCATAAAATTATTAAAAATATTTTGAAGTTGTAAAGGGTGTTTTTTTTAGACGAGTGATTTTCAAGCTAAATTAAAACGAATATAATTTAATGTTTTAACCAAGAATTCAATTTTATTATAAGATAAGGGTTTCCCATTATGATCTAATCATGATTTCGGGCAAGAGACCGCCGCAGCTAGCTCGCATGAATTCCTGCCGAGATGTGCAATTTTTGACCACTTTTAGCAACAATTGGGGTCGTATAACCGAAATAACGCGCCGAATATTCTCTTTCAAAGTGTTAATCGACATTTTTCTTTATTAACGTTAACCTATTCCACTAAAAGTGAGCTGTGAAAATCAGTATCGGTGTACATCTCGTTTTAGGCCCACCCACCGGACGTGCAATGCGGTGGCGTGTGGACTTCTTCCAGTTTTCTTTTATACTCTGTACCCATTATTTTGCTAATAAATTCGCAAGATTTGAACTTTAGGTAGCGGTTCTTAGTGATACCCTATTTATTTTCAAAATACGTCGAAATCGCCTCCTTGACTTCATCATCGATTTTATCACGCTAGATCTTTTTTTCAATTTTTGGAAACAGATAATAATCACTCGGTCAGGGTCTGGGTTGTAGGGTGCGTGAACCCCACCTTATACCATACATGACAACCAATGCGACGCGGCTCTTGTAGGCGGGCATGTTGTCGTGTTTGTTTTTTTTTTTTTGCCGTGGCGTGAACACTCTCGACACCCATCTTGCGCTGACCTCAGTCATTCTAAAAAGATCGGGCAAGATTCTAAAAATAATTATATCGAATACTCTCACCAATCCTTCCATTTGTTTTTTCTTTAGTCGAGCATCATGGAGTACAATCTTTTGAATTTTTTGTATTAGTTCTGGCAAGGTCACCTCAATGCTCCTGCCCAGTCTCGGGTCGTCTTTAAGGGATTCCCTTTCTTGTTTAAATCAACTAAGCCACTTGTACATCATGGTTTTTCCACGACAAAAGTCGACGTAAAACTATTTCACTATGCTCACAACTGATATTTCTTGCTTGGTAAGGAATTTTATTGTATAACGTCAGGATATTCGATTTTTTCGCTTGGTTGCCGATAGCTCAAGGACTATTTTTCTAATAACTATAAAACGAGGTATTTATATTAATAATGTATCACTGAACACCTTACAGCCTTTTCATGCCGCGTACATAAAAACGTTCCCTCGAATATCCGACTGATTTTTTGATGTGAAATTTGGGACTATAAATCCGCTAAAAATAAAGTAAGGCAGGAAATTTGATATTACTATATATTCGTATAAAATAATAAATATTTTAACCTAAACTCATCGAAATTGGAGGACTATATCATACTAGGTGGGGATAAAAGTTACTCCTTGGGAATGAAAAAATAATTTTTAACTGTTTTTTTTATTTTAATTTTGTTCAATGTAATCCCTTCTTAGCTCGATACACTTATTCCAGCGATTTTTCAACTTCTTGATCCCGCATGAAAAGTAATTTTCCGGAAGGTTTGCAAAATACTCCTCCGCGGCTGAGCTGATTTTTTATTGATGAGCCATCTTTTGATGTTTGGGAAGAGTTAATAGTCCGAGGGAGCCAAATCGGGCGAAAACGGTGGATTCGCCGGCGTATTGTCTTGCAAAAGCAAAGACCTTTCTGTCCATACTCAACATGATGTCAAACACGACAACAACAATCAACTGTCAAAACAAAACTAAGGGCAGTATCGCACGGAAATTTTAAGGCACTACAAGGCACTATAACCTTTTTTGCAGTAGCAGCGCATTCTGGCGGTCAAGGAGGTTACTTTTCACCCCATCTAGTATTATCCCCATACAACTTAGCTATTTAGATATAAGTATTAATATTTAATCTTAAAATGAAATACCATAAATTTGATATGGTCATCAAAGTTATAAATAGCCGAAGACAGCACTTCTTTCTTGTTTATAAATAAATTTGCGATTGACGAAAATGCCAAAAATGTCTATGTGTAATCAGCATAATATGTGAATTTTTTTTTGCTTTAGATTCATAATTAATTCCCACAATACAAAATTTTCCCGAAACGCTGAAAAATAGAATTTTCGCTGAATTTAATTTTTTAATATTCATTTTTATTTAATTACACACAAATTCATGCGGAAGTAACCCTTAACAGCCGTGAAAGGTCATCATAGGCCGTGCTGAGCATAATTCGTGTTTACAAGAAAACAATAATCATAGAAATGTGTATATACATATGTACATATACATAGATGTTGCTATATATTTACATAATTCCAAAATTTGTGAATTTTAATTAATAGTTGATTTATCATTTGTTCTCTAGGTATTAATTAAGTTAGCTTTCGGTCATTTAATTGTTCTGTTAACGCATTGGTGAACGCTTTGTGTGTCAGTGTTGGAGGGGAAACAAAAAAATAAAAAATAAAATAAAATAAAAATAAAAACAAAAATTAAAACACATAATTTTAACCATACAAAATTCCTTTAAAAGTAAAAAATAAAGTTCTAAAAAATACGGCGTTTGAATAATAAACTCAAATTAATAAGTTTTTTTTCGGTGGAGCCATAGAAAAATTGTGAAATAATACAAAAAAAGCACACAAAAAAATAAAATAATTAATAATTAAATTATGTAAAAAGTACAAAAATAACAATAGACTCAAATTTGCTATTATTAATTGAAGAAAAAATATTTTTTTTATTTTTTTTTTTTTGCAAAAAAATACCAAAATTTTTCTCTGCCTGCGCCATAATTACAATAAAAACAAAATAGTTAGTTATGTTGTTAAATAACTATTTTTATTTTAGTTGGTTTCGTCATTTTGTGAAAAAAATATATTTATAAATTAAAGAATATTTTTATATCTTTTATGTATGGGAGGTACAGATCAATTTGGTCCATTCTCAAAAGATGCAACCGGTCTTTTGAAGAGATCCGAGAATGGTTCAAAGATTGGTTCGAGGACAGAGAGTACTAATTTTTTAGAGATGCTAATCGAAAATTACCATGGGATATGGGAAAGAGTAGTCACTTCTGGCGGACAATACTTTTAATGACATATTTTTTTTTAATTTTTTCAATAAAAGAAAACTCTTTTTGTGGCAATATCATACGACCGATTTATCCAGATGTGAGGTTTTGGGTCGAAAATCTGGCAAAAAGCATTTAAGAGCAAAAAATTTTGTATTATACAGCCAAAATCATCAAATTCGGAGTACTATCATCATATAGCCTCCTGTAACCAATATTTCACATTTGAGAATTAATATTTATTTGATCCTAATATGAAATACTATAAATTTGATATGGTTGTGAAAGGTATAAAGACTTCGGCATGACCGAAAACAGCTCTTCTTTTTTGTTTTTGAGTAAATTGCGTCATTTAATAGCATTTAGTTATCTCATAAGACACTGAGACTTAGGTAAAAATTAATTATAATTAAATAAAAACACAAAAAAAAAAAAAATTTAGAATGATTCATCGCCACATAAGTTCTAGGTAGAGGAAGCTAAACGAATTGAAAACAGATTTAGATTAGCAATCTATGCCTGGCGGAAAAATGTCTGCGTTTTGGCTTTTAAAAAATTTTATGAAGCTTTCGGCAAAGTATCTTGACCTTTCACGCTTATCCGCACGTGAACGCTATGACTTTTTGTGCTTCGTTGCGTGGCAGGTTAATGACAGATGGTGGACAAAAAAAAAATATATATATATATAGAAAGAAAGAAAGAAAAAATATATGAAAATTAAAAAAATAAATAAAAAATAAAAATAAAAAATGGAAAATATAAAATAAAATAGATTAAATGAGACGATTTAGATTAGTGAAGAAGACAAATTCTTTTGCCAAAAATTCTGATAAAAAAAAATAATCATATAATGGATGTGTACAAAAAAATTGCGTTATAAAATTCTTAAAAAAGAAAATTAATAAATATTAAAAAAAAATATTTGTTATTTTTTACATCCTGGAGCCATACTTTCTATTACAAAATTTCAACCAACTCTAACTGTAGTGTTTACTTTGTTAAAAATAACATTTAAATTTTATTCTATTTTTTTTTTTCATTCTAAGCATATAACGGTAAACAACATATGTTATTGCCTGAAGCTAGCCACTGAGATACGCGCCGTCGAGCAAAGCAATTCAAGCCATTTCCTCACTAGGAATTCATTCATTATTTTCTAGGCACCCACAAGCTTTTTAAATCTTTTTTGCCCCATTAATTAAACACTATCTGCTCTCTTGCTTACTTAAACACTTGGCATTGCTTTTGTTTTTCTTCCTCTTTCACGGCAATTAGTGAAATTTCGTTAGGGTCCAACAACAGCCAACAACGCCACCAACCAGCGTTAACAGATAAATGTTGAAGAAGAAGAATAGTTAAATACAAAAAAGTGTGCTCAAGAAGTAAAAGAAAGACAGCAAGAAGGAAGGCAGGAAAGAAAGTAAGTGAGCAAACAAAACTCTAATCTTCATTATCATCAGTAAATAACGAGTGACGAGCGCACGCACGCACACATGTGCAGCCAGCCCTAACGTTAGCAGCACCACCTGCAGATGATTGGAGAGCGCCGACCAAAAAGAAATTGCCAAACTCCAAAGTGGCTAGAGAATTAGCAATAATTGTTAGAGTATCAGCAAAATACTCATCATCATTATCATCATCATTGCCAACAACAACATCATTATTAATCAGCAGTGCCGCAGCTTAGAAAAGAAATGGCAGTGATTCTTTTGTGCCCGGAGACGTGATGCTTCAGTTGTGACGCGAATTTCGGTAAATGCGGCCGCTTATACGCTATTAAAAATTTTGGAAACGAAGACATAATAAAAATTAAATATTTTAATATTTTCGAACGAAAAATAAAAAAAAATATAAAATAAAATACTTTTAAATTCTCGCACGAAAATTTAAAAAAAAAAATTAAAAACTTTAAAATTTTCGTACGAAAAAAAAATTAAATAAAATGTACCTAGAAAAAATGATTTAAAAACGCACACAATGGCAGCGAAAAATAAAAAAAGCTTTAAAATAGTATGAAAATGAGTGTCTTAAAAAATAAAACTATTCAAGAAAAGGTGTTTTTTATCAAAAAAATAAAAAAAATATTTTCGCATTCACATACATAAATTAAACTCTCCATGTTACGTGTGATTTTGCATAAATTAATAAATCGTTGATTGATGCGTTTTTAATAAACAACCACCACATTTAATGATCACGAAAGCAAAGCTGTTTTAAATATTATAAAAAAAATTGATGCTTAGTGAAAGTTTCAATAAAAAGTTTGTATTGAAAAATTTAATAAATCAAATAAAAAAACATAATACGAAATGTCTCGCTATAAAAATAGTTTAATATCAATAACGAATACAAAATTAGATTTAATTTTGTTGCTGCAAATAATATTCGTTGGCCTCTCGGCGACACTTACAGTGGATAATCAATTGGTGTCGGCGAGAAGTGGTAAGTAAAAACTAAAATGACGAAAATAATTATGGATAATAGAATTTTAATTATGAGGGATGGATCTCTGGATCCGTGATCTATGTCACCTAGTTTTGGTAGGATTTTAGTACTCAGTGAAAGCAGTATACCTATAAAGTTTGTTAGAATTCTGTTGATTAAAGCCCTAAGTATTCGATATTGAATCCAGTCGTGGGTGAAAAGTGTGTCCAATAAACCCCACTCTTGAACGTAAGTCCTTGCTATTTAAAGACAAGGTTCTTCGCTTGGAGTCAACGTTTTGGATTATTTTTTTAGACAATTAGCTCTATTGGGCAAACAACGTTAAATATTGTTACTTAAACGGACCGTACATTTTTTAGTGCAGAGAAAATTCTCCTTTATTGGAATGTGCAGGCGTTTCGAGATTATAGCCGAATGAACAAAAGCATTTCAGTTGTTTCTACTTCTCGACAGGTCCTTCCCAAACTGATCTTTTCAACAAAAACTCTTAAAGCAGACTCGTTGGAAGTTATCATTGTCCACCCTTCTAAACAGTAAAGTAGGATGGAAATGATAAGTGATCATATCTAAAGCCTCGTTCAGTACCGCACAGCTTTGAGAGGTCATTTCTGGCTCTGATGGTCGCCCCTCGCTGGGGATTGTCATCCTCTGCTAGTATATTTCTGACATTAAACGCAGAGCTCTTCATAAAAATCTATTAGCCGTTTGTATGTGGCTTATAATTAAAAGTAGATGATCCTTCATTTTTTGGGAAGCAAAAGAGGAGCTCGGCCAAAATCGTTTCAGCGATAATAAAGCACCAAATAAAACATGATAAAATCCTACAATAAATAATGTATTCTGTGTGAATTTTTATAGATTGGTCGTAACACACTCAAGTCCCAATGTTTTTGTTGTTGTTGTTGTTGTTGTTGTTGTTGTTTTCAAAAAATGGTTTATTGGATTTTATTAGGTTCCTGTTAAAGTTGGTTTTCCAAGTCTTACCAGGAAGACTAGGCGAATGATGAACACACTTGTAGTTGATTTTGTACCAAAAGGATATTTCCGCAAAAAAATTATGACAAAATTTCAATAAATTTTTTTTTCAAATTTTTTTTTGATCTTTTTCTCAAATAAGCTCATGAAATCATGCAACAGAAATGCCCTTGAAAATATAGAATTCAAAACAAAAAATTGGTAAACTTTTCTGGGCAGATTCTTAGTATTAGTATTAGTATTAGTTACTCTTTTGTTTCTGTTCAACAAAATTTAGTCAATTGAATTTTTATGTATATTCGTAACACTTTGTACAATGAGCTTCAACAACAAATATGAGTGAATAATTAAAACCAATAGTGTCAGTGTCAGAACAAAAGAGTTTTAATTTCATATGTATGTTCAGAGGTGTGTACATAAATATACCTCCACTCGCTAATGGACAAAAAACATACAAATGTACATATATCCATGGAAAATCGAAAATCCATGAAAATTTCGAAAAACCATTAAACCAACCAAACAACAAGCGTTGGCTGACAGGCGCGTACGTGGGTGGCTGTGTCGCAGTGTCGCCATAACGAAAGGAAGTTGTTGAGCTTTAGCGGCCAGAATTAATATATTTTTAGCAAAATGTTGGTGGGGTAATGCCCCCGTTTGCCATATCAACTAGTTCAAATGATTTTTTGTCGCCAGCGAATTATAATATTTGCCAGCGTTGTTGACTTTTATGTGACCTTATTGAATAATTTATGAGCTGTCATACGGCACTGTGATCTATTCATAAAAAAAGAGGTGGGCGCTGCAAAAAGAACTTCTGAAATGAAATTTGAAAAAAAAAATCACGGAATATACTATACGAGTATGGGAATGGAGTTTTGGGGTATAACTAAGAGAGCGCATCTGCTCAGTAACAACAAAATGTAGTCAGGAGAGAGCGTGAGAAGTTATGATAAAATATTTGCTTGTGATGTAAAAAAAATTCTTTTATGGCAAGCCAAAATTTGTGCTCAAGAACCTTTAACAATAGGATATATTTATATTTGAAACGGTGTTTTTTTTTTGGTATTTAAAAATTTATCCAGAATTGTTTTCTAATGTCAAGTTATTTTATTATAAGTTTCGAATTTATAAAGAAATTTTCGATTCGTTCAATCCTGTTTGTATTAGAGTTCCAGGCTAGTTCCAGACGAATTCAGAATTAGTGCCAGTTATTAAAGAACTCAGGTTAGACTATTTTATTATCATTTTGGAAATCGCATCATTATAGGTAAAGCTAGTATCTCCACCCCTCAGCAGGAAATAGTAAGATGGAACTCCGATAGTGTTTCATTTTGTATTATTTTGTTTTGTATTATCTTAAAAAATTCAATTAATTTTGATTTGTTTATTAAAAGAAATTTAAATTCCTTTCATTCAAGTTAATTTAACTTAATTTTATTCAAATTCCTTTAACTTAATTTAATTTAATGTAATTTTATTTTACGTTTTTAAATTATTTTTTTTTAAATCTATTTAATTTTTTTAATCTTATTTAGTTTTACTTTATTTTACTTTGTGTTAGATTATTTAATTAATTTAAGTTTTATTCTATTTTATTTTATTTTATTGTACTGCAATTTGTTTTATTGTTTTTTTTTAATTTAATTTTATTTTCCTTTATTTTTTATTATTTTTTTATTTTCTCTTATTTTTTTAAATTTTAACAAGTTCAACCCTGTTTGTATTAGGGTTATGGGCTAGTTTCAGACTAATTCAGAATTAGTTCCTGCCATTAAAGAGCTCAGGCTAGACTATTTCTTTATCATTTAGGAAATCACATAAGCTTATTACGAGATCATTATAGGTAAAGCAATTATCTACACCCCTCGGCAAGGAATATTAAGCTGGAACGAATACTTTTAATTTTCATTTGTTTATTGAAAGAAATTTAATTTTCTTTTATTTAAGATAATTAAATAAATTTAATATTATTTTATTTATTTTTTTTTTTGTATTTTAATCTGTATTGTTTTATTAATTTATTTTTTTAAGTAATTTAATTTTTTTAATCTTATTTTCTTTTAGTTCATATTATTTTATTTTGTTTGGTTTTATTTTATTTTTATTTTTTTATTTATTTTGAATCAATTTAAATTTTATACTATTTTATTTTTTATATTTAATTAAACTAAATTTAATTTATTTTTATTTTATTTTTAATTCACTTTGTGTTAGATGATTTATTTAATTTAAGTTTTATTCTATTTTATTTTATTTTATTGTACTGCAATTTGTTTTATTGTATTTTATTGTTTTACTTTAACTTAATTTAATTTAACATAATTTTATTTGATTTTTTTTAATCTATTTATTTTTTTTAATCTTATTTTCTTTTAGTTCATATTATTTTATTTTGTTTGGTTTTATTTTTCTTTTATTTATTTATATATTTTGAATCAATTCAAATTTTATTCTAATTTTTTTTTTATATTTAATTAAACTAAATTTAATTCTTTTTATTTTTTTTGACTTAATCTAAAATCATTTAATTTTATTTTATTTTACTTTGTGTTAGAATATAAATAATTATATTAAATATTATTCTATTTTATTGTATTTTTTTAATTTAATTTTATTTTCCTTTATTTTTTAATTATTTTTTTATTTTCATTTATTTTTTTAAATTTTATTTTATTATATCATATTATGTTGTATTCCATTTTGATTTATTTTATATCAGTTTATTTTATTTAGTTTAATTAAATTTTATTTTATTATGTTTAATTTTATTTTACTTTAATTAAATTTTATTTGTTTTACTTTATGTTATTTTATTTTATTTTATTTGCTTTTATTTCATTTTATTTTATTTCATTTCATTTCATTTTATTTGATTTATTTTATTTTATTTTATTTAATTTTATTTTATTTTGGTTAAATTAATATATTTTTATTTAATTTAATTAATTATTTAATTTTATTTAATTTAATATTATTTTTTTTAATTTTATTTCATTTTATTTTAATTTATCTATTTTATATTTTTAAATTTCCTTAAGTGCTGTTTGAAGAATAAAAAATAAAATAAATATATTTTGCGTAAATTGTAATGGATAACAATTATATATATCAGTAATAGAATCAGTGTACGTTTAAGCTTAAAAGCCAGTTCTGTGACATTGAAATTGTTGGCTCAACCAAAAAAAGCATAAAAATAAATAAAATATGTAACACCAAACATAAACACTTTACTACACGCACTTTGCATTCAAAAACATACAAGTACACACATATATGCATGTATGTGCATTTGTTTATTATTGTTACTCTTTTATGTTGCACGCATTCGTCACACACTTTTATGTCATTTATGGCTACTTTTCTACTTTTCGACTATTTTTCTGTTTTGTTGTTGTCTGCGCTGAGAATTTGCATGCAACACATTCAGTATGTACATACGTGTATGTGCTCGTCATGCACCAGAAAATAGACTTAACAACAACAACTACTACAACAACAAGAATAACTCTACATCAAATAAATACAGTAGCGGGTGTAATAAAATAATATAATAGCAACAACAAGTCCAACAACAAATTTGAAATATTTATGTTAGAACTGCCAAGCGTTAGAGCCGCTTTTAGCTGCCGCTACCATTTACTGTCACTTTGGCTATAGCCAAAACACACACTTGCACCCACACACACACTTAGCTTGCTCCAAAAAGTTAATTGCCGTTGCTCGAGGTAAATGAGGCCCAAAATCTCTAACCTACAAGACAATTTTTTTTTTTCGTTTCGTTTTGACACATTAACGGTTTCAGGGTGAAATGAGTGATAATCTTGAAGCTTTTGGTGACAAAGACTATAGGCTTATGAATGAAAGAACGAATTTTGAAGCAGATGTGCTGATAATTATTGTGCAGTGTATGTTAGTACGCTTGTGGTATTAGTAAGCAGTTAGAAGCTTGACTTTTATGAGAATTTCACTTTAATAACCTCACATTAAATATCGCTCAGCTTAATAAGCTGAGAGTAATCACAAGTCTTTTTCATTCTTAAAACGTAAATTATAATGAGCGCGAAACAATGGAATAGAAAGTATTTCGAGGTGACAGAAAAGCAAACTACTTGGCCCAATAACAAAAATAATTAGTATTTAGAAGAAAATTTCGAGGAAAGAGAAACCAAAATCCCTCGACCTCATCTAAGCCGCTTTTAAGAGGTGGAGTCGAACATTTCCTGCCCAGGGCGACCGCAGTAGGAATTTTTATTTTTTATATTATTTTTCTATAATTTTAATGTTGGTCAAAATTCGAACCCATGACTTTCGCTTGGTAGTATGATTCGATAATAACTCGGGTCCTGCGGTGATAAACGCTGCTAAACAAATGAACCAATCTGTAGCTGTTTAGTGTACGAAGCAAGCGCAACCGCGACCTTCCGCGATCGGTGGTTTTGGGTTCAGGACAGTCCGGACTGTCTGTGGTTTTCGGGCACCGGTCTGTTGGACTTTTCGATTAGCCCTCAAACGAGCCTCTCGGCCTGTTAGGCGAGTGATGGCTAACGCTGGGCTCGTCATAAGAAAGCCCCTCAGTTTGTATTTGCTTTCTAAAATCAAAAGTTCCTTTGAGTTTTGAAACTTTTAATTTGCTGAAATTTGGCAACAGTGCAACTAAAAAATTTTTTATAGCGATCAGTTTGATTAAAATGAATTGAACATTTGCAATTGTGATAATTCTTAACCCACATCACGCTTTTAAAAACTTAAGCTTCTTCAAGAGTGGGAATTTTTAGTTTGACGAAAATTGACAACGGTGTAAAAAAATGTTCCATTTCGATAAGGCTGTTAAAAAATAAAGTTCAACGCTCTTCACAAAAATACTCAGTTACTGTTTACGACCTCCTCCCTGCTGTCGAAGAAGTTGTTGAGTCAGATTTTAAGATCCTCTTCGCCTCATTTGGTTTGACAGAGAGCGGAAAAGGTGATAGTCGGTAGCTGCAAGATCCGGAGAGTATGGTGGATGCTGAAGAACCTCCTATTCGAGCTCTTGGAGTGCTGTTTTGACGACTTGGGCAGCATGGGGCCTGGCGTTGTCGTGGAGCAAGATGACTTGGCCTTATATATCAGGTTTTTTCAGCCGAATAACCTCATTTACACGTTTTAGCTGGGCAATGTAGAGCTCCTTGTAGACAGTGGCGTTTCGTTTGAGCATTTCCCAGTGCACCATGCCTTTCCAGTCCCACCAAAAGCAGATCATGGCCTTTTTTTGGTGAAGTTCTTGCTTGCCTCTCGCCTTCGGCGTCTCTCCTGGAGTCAACCACTCCTTTCTTTGTTTCACATTAACGTACAGATACCAGTTCTTTTCTTCCGTGACAATTCGATACAAAAGCGCAAAACGTGGGCTGCTCGGCAAAAAAAAGCAGATGTCGAAAATGCTGATTTTTTTCTCCTGGATATTCCATTTCTGAGTCTGAAAAATGACAAACAATTAAATTATCCAAAAAAATAATTGGAAAAGTTTTGTAGATCAGGAAGAATGAATATATTCACTTTGCTAAACAACAAAATTAATTGTTGTAAAATAACTCAAAACGCAAAACTCTACCTTATGTTACAACCTAATATATCACTTATGAAAGAAATTTTTATGTTGAAATTCTTTTTAAATTTCTATCAAAAGATTGCATTTAAAATACTTTAATCGCTAATTTATATTTTTTATTTCCTCTTAGATTGCTTCGAGCGCGTCGCATTGGAGGCAATGTTGCCATTTCAAAAGTCTTTCAACACCGAAGACACCAACTCGCTGAAGAATTGCAAAGAGAAGTGTATACAAGCCGGCGATAAGTGTCAATCTCTCTCTTTTGGGTCAGTTGCATTGCAGACGTACAATATAATTTAGCAATCAAACTTGCAACCATTGCAACATGCAACAGTCGATGCATGCAATGCGTGTTGCATTTTTGATTGCCTTTATTTTTGGCAAATCGATTACTTCATCGATTTAATACCTCTTCCTTCATTATTATTTTTCTCATTTTTTCTGTGTCTTCCTTTCCAGTGTGCATCGACGCGGAAACGGCACCTGTCAGCTGTCAACAGAAAAGTTTAGCCTGACAGGCGGTCGGCCGAGTGGCATAATTTTCGATCCCGATTTCGATTTGTATGCGCGCAAGTCGAATTGTTTCGATCTCAGCGATAACACAATCACAGATACAACAATTGGTGTTGCTGGTGGGGAAGGTGATGAAGGCTATGGTGGCCTATCGCCCACACCTTCAATTCGGTTACCCAATCGTCCAGCAGATCCGGGTACCACACTGCTGGTTGTTGATCCTACGCCTACGACGAGCACAACATTTGCACATGAGCGACCCTCCACCGGTTATAGTCCTTCACCGCCAACGACATACGGCACAACACCGGGTGTCTATACCGACAGCATTAATCCTACACTCGGTGCAACGACACCGGATGGCGATCGCTTGTATTTTTCACAAGATATCTATCCATTATATAAGTATCCCATGCTCTACGAACATAACTATCCATCGCCAAACGATGATGTTTACATACCAGGCGGTTACGCTTCAAATGTGCCAGAAGTACATGATAGCTATCGACCACCGGGACATTATCCCACTGAGGATACACATGCGCCACCGCATGGTCCACCACGTCCAGTTTTTGGTTTGGGTTATGGTAATGGGTTCAGTTATGGTCGCCCAGAATCTTATGACCCCACAACGGCTAGACCATATGATCAAAGTTCGCAAGCGGACAGAGATCGTGATACTACCAGACCAGGTGTTTACACTACACGTCCTGGTCCATATGCCAGTGATCGTCCAGAACGGCCGGGTTCTTATCCCAGCGAAAGACCCAGCTCTTATCCCAGCGACCGCCCAGATACGTATTCCAGCGAGAGGCCCAGCGCATATCCCAGCCAACGACCCAGCTCTTACCCAAGCGATCGTCCAGATAGACCTAATGATCGTCCAGAACGCCCTGGCAGTTACCCAAGCGACCGTCCCGATCAGCCGGGTTCTTACCCCAGCAATCGACCAGATCAGCATGACTTATACCCCAATGATCGGCCCGATCGACCGATGGGTCCACCAAATTCATATCGTCCAACACGACCTGATTACGATCCCACAACGCCAACCAATTATTACACACGCCCAGAGTATGATGGTTTAAACAGGCGTCCATCCTATGAACAACGCCCATCATCCTCCGCTCTACCACCTCCAATGTCGAATGGTCAACGTCCGCCTGGCGATTTTATAGATTACACAAGTCGTCCGGATCCACCAATTGGTAATGGATTGAGCACATCAATGCGTCCGCCTATGCGAGGAGAACCAGGCGGTTATGGTGGTGTATCGAATGGGGATTATGGTTATGTGCGACGTAACGGCACAGCAGCTCGGCCAGATGGAGGTTATGAAGGTGATAAAACAATAGCGACTTTCTTCAATCCGGAGGACTACTTGAATGGTAGCAAAAGTGAGTTATGTTCGTAAAGGGAAAGAAATGTGTAATAATACTGATAATTTTTTCCAGGGCGTCCAGGTAGTGGTTACGACGATCGCGATGAAGGAAGCTTTAGCATGGACAAGATGAAAGGTGAGTGGGAATTTAAAAAACTGATAATTGTTGAGTGTCTTGGAGGAATAACAAAGGCTTTTATATTTGAAAACGTAAATGTATATACTTTCGCTTATTGATTGGTAAAGGAATGCTATAGAACTGCTTTGGTTTGTGGAAAATATTTAGAAAACAAATTTAACCAGCTATTCTTGGGCTGCTTGGTATAAAAACAAAAAAAAATTTCCAAGTCTGCCTCCACTTGTTCAAAGCCATAAGAACTTTTTGTCAATCATTGTGGTTTCAATGAGGAATCTCCTTCTGAGGCTTTCTTCTTTGTCTCTTTAGGATATTTAAAATTTAACCAAGCAGCTCCTTTAGAAAATACAGTTATGAGACTCTTCGATAGACCCTCTTTCCGCCCCTGCTTATTTTTCTCTCTCTCATGAGTACTGCTAGCTGAGTATAATAATGGGAATAGAAAGATTTAGTTTTAACTACGTAGTCGGATTGCTTGATTACGTAAGGACTGCCTTTAATAAACACTATTTTCATTTCTTCTACAAGAATGTCACGACTAATAAATCTGAGTGAGATGAGTCGACATGACTGCTAGTTTTTCCCAATAAGTACTAATTTCTTTAGTATACCCAGAGCGGAGCAGAGGACAGAACTCATGATTCTACTGAGGACTTTCCATGATTTCCATTCCTTCCATTAACACGACAGTGTTTGACATAATGGGTAACCGTATAGTAAACCCTCGACCCGCACTCAAAGTGGCCCCGAACTCAAAGTGGACTTTTATACTTAGTCGGTTGTTTAAAGCAGCTTCTGTTTTATAGTCGACTAACTCAAGTTCTTTCAAGAAAAACTTTATTAATTCTCCACTGCCTCCTAGAAAAATTGAGAGTCCCTCCACTCTATTATGGACATCAGTAGAACCGGCGCTGTGTATGTTTCAACATTTACAAAGACGAGCAAGCCTCCTTCGATAAGTCATGTGTGGGCGTGGATTCCCTTAGTATGGCGCAGGTGTATTATTGTGTCTATTTTCAGCTTCACCCATTCTTACACTTGCGTATCGTTGACAGTTATATTCTTTCAAATACAAATGAAGTCATACCTAAGTTCCCTAAAAGGTGACTATAGCCCCTCTTTGAAGATCCATGACTACGAAACTCCTACTTTTCCACAAACATTTCATTAAACCAAAGTAGGTAGGTGTAATGTATGCCTTGCGATGCACTTGGCCTCAAGGAGGCCCACTGTGATATCACTAGGAGAAGTTCTCTCATATAGCCATGCTTTCTCTGAAACACTCTGTGGACTTAATAAAGCTAATTAAGCGAATTAGATAGTTTATAATGAGCAACTTCAGATATATCGTCAAGAAAACTGATATTGATAGGTTGATGTTGTTGTTGTTATTGTTGTTGTAACCGCAAAATATTGCCCGAATTGGTTTTCGTGGAACATTGTGGGAGTGACAGTCCTTGGCCGGACTTAAAGTCCGGGTCATTCCGGTATAAAGACCCGACTGTCGCGGGAACTATTGGATTTTAGTCGCCTTTTATGACAGGCATGCCTTCCCACGGGTAAATTCTTTAGCCGCTAACCCGCATATAAGATGTACTGGTGTCCCTTCCTTTTTGACCTTCTGGCAATTTCTGCAGTAATCGTTATATGGTACCCTTAGTCTTCCGGCGTATCTACCATAGAGATTAATACGCAAGCACTCCTATAAGAGTTC
>JAWMAG010000001.1:3282500-3285000 GCA_037013455.1 Ceratitis rosa | reverse complement strand
ATTAATTCTAAATTGTTGGCGAGAAAAAAAATTTTTCTTTTATATTATTTTTACATTAAAGTTTGGCTTGGACTCCAATAATTTGGTCACTTGAAATTTCAAAATACTATAATTATTATAAGGCTTTATATGCATTAAAAAAGCATGTTTGTGACTGTCTACGAAATTTCTTCTCTCAAGGCAGTTGACCTAATCTAGTATACAAATTAATTAAAATTATTTTGAAAATTGTGATTATTTTTTTTTAATTATTTTTAATGCAATCAGACATTCAGCGAGTTGAAAACACTTAAGGGTTTTCCCCTCAAACAACTTTTCCATAATTACAAACAAAAATTGCCATAGTAAACGGAAGTCAAACACGAAAGACATGCAAGATTTATGTAAACTTTAAGTTAAACTTTTATCTTCACGATCACGAAAATCTAAAATTACTTAGTATCAAAACCATGAAATAAGTCAAGTTGAATGACTCAGGTTCGAGACAAAAACCCGCAGCATAATAAAGCGCCAAAGAAAGAGCTTTTGTTAAACATGAGCTTTTTATGCCAAATTCAAAGACAAGCGACCAATGAATAACGAGCAACTCAACCGCTCAACAAACGAAGCATAAAATGCTAATAATTACTTTATTATGGGAAAATTTATTTTCATAATAATGAACTTGTTTGCAATTAATCATTGTCAGCAAAAGTTTTTTTTTTTTTTTTTGAAGAACTAAAAGTGAGTTCAAATTTTCGGTCACAACATTTGATGGCTTCACTTTGCTCGTTTTTTTTGCCAGCTGAGCTCCAGGAGTTACTGTATGACTTCATAAGTACTCATGTGTAAATAGTTACATATGTATAATATATGTATGCTTGTATGAATATAAGTTCATTCCTCACATATGAGGCTTCATATTAATTTTGTTTAACATATGATTTTATTCTAAGTCAAGTGTTAGCTTCCTATTTGTGCTGCCTGTGAATATTTTAATTGTGACATCTCGAGTGTGACGATCACGACAAGCCAACGCACACAGCTATAAGTAAACTACATATGAATTTATACATATGAATATACGTACATACATTTAAAATATTATTCAAATAATTGAGTGAATGATCGAAAGCGTAAACAATTGGAAGCCAAATAAATGCAAATATACTTAATAATGTACACGCCGAGCTCAAGCGCAAATTTTACTTTTATTTTCACAAACATACTCGTAGAGTTAAGTATTTTAATATATTTGTTGTGTTAGAACGCCGAAAAGTAGTTTTGAATAAAGGTTTGCAAGTCATGTCAGACTCTTTGTCACATATGTATAAGCATATATATTTTCAATTGAACTTACTTTCCTATGGCCGCAGGTGTATGATATAATCTTATTTCTAATTTCCCAGAAAATCTGCACAAATATACACAACAAAAAGCACATATTTACATTTGCATGTATTTAATAATAATACATTTATGTACATAAAAATAATTAATAACAGCTGAAAATCATCAAACCGCATCATATGAGCGTCGTGGCCTGTCTTCACATGCGCTCGAGCAGCTCTAATTAAATGTGTTTTAAATTTTTGTATAGAAATTTATATGCCATTAAAATATTTAAATATTTTTAATGACATAATTAAATTTGAGATAATGTAAATCTGTCGGCCTGAGAAAGAAACAAGGAAAGAATGAATTCAGCTTATAAAAATAAAATTTAACTTGCTATATATAACAGTACGGTTATTCAAATAGCCTCCTCATCGCCTTGGTAGATTTTTTTTGTATTTACAAAATTTTTGATCTTATTAACATTTAATTCATATCGTCAATAACTCAATAGTCTGTTCAGGGTTTTTTTTTAATTTCTTCTTATCTCTCCCTTGTCCCTTGTTTGCAAGAAATTGGGACAATCGATTTTCACAGGCTTTTCTTGAAGCCAATTCTTTACCAGCCAAATCATTCGCCATACGCAGGAAAATATGGCATAACAACCGCTCTCTCGGAGCTTCTGGCAAGCCACTATCGCTGTGTTTGATTTGGCGATGTCTTAATGAAGCGTAATTCCTCTCTTGTTTGTTGGCCAAAGTTGGGTGCTGCTGGGCGATTGCTTCCTTCACAGCACCGAATTAAGAGTTTGGTCGTAAGGAAGCGGCTCCCAGTGGACCATAAATATTAGTCACATTTTCACCTGCCTGACGCCATCTAGTTTAATCCAATGACACTTATTTTATTTATTTAAATTTTTTTAATTGAAGTTAACTTAATTTTTTTTACTTAATTTAATATTATGTTACTTAATTATTTTATTTTATTTTATTTTATTTTATTTTATTTAATTTAATTTTGTTTTATTTTATTTCATTTTATTTTATTTTATTTTATTTTATTTTATTTTATTTTATTTTATTTTATTTTATTTTATTTTATTTTATTTTATTTTATTTTATTTTATTTTATTTTATTTTATTTTATTTTATTTTATTTTATTTTATTTTATTTTATTTTATTTTAT
>JAWMAG010000001.1:3227500-3280000 GCA_037013455.1 Ceratitis rosa | reverse complement strand
CAAATAATTCTTGCATTTTTGCCTTGTTGTAAATGAAGAATCAATATTTTTCTATATGGCATTAATATGAAAAAACACTGCTCGACATGAGTATATGTACGAGTACATATGTTTATGCTGGTAGCATCTATGTAAATGCATATGTATTGTTGCTTGCGCAAGTGCAACATTGTATGCAAATTAGTTACTGCTTTAAATGAGAGAAGACAAGAACGTTTGCTGACCATCACTGCCACTGCCAAATGCAAAGAATTCTTATAGAAAACGCTCGGAATTTTTTTTTCTGAAGAAAAAATCTGTCTGCCAAGTTTTGCATGTTTTACGTCTTTTTTGCCTTAGGTTGATGTTGCACTTGCTATTTATATGATTTTTATTATTTTTTCTAATTCTTCGGCGAGCGGAAGTGACACTCTACAACAGTTTTTGCTGCTTGCTTGTTATTTGTTGCTTTGTCGGTTGCCAATTTTTGTTTATGTCTAGGTTATTGTACTCACTCTTGTTCTTCATGTTTTTTCCTTCTTATTTTATTTTACATATTTAGGTACATGTGTGAAACTTTTTTGCTAGTCACCAGCATGTTTGAAAGTGTCTACATCAGCTTTAGCTCAAGCACATATGTATGCCTAGAAACGCTTCAAATTATGACAGCTGCATTGCACTTTTGATAAATTTATCTTTTGATATAATTTATCTGTTTGGCAATATGGCATGTGGATGTGAGTTTCAACATTTCCAGGTGGAATTCTTAAATCAAAAAAAAAAAAAAAAAAAACAAAAAAAAAAGTTAATCAACTGTCAGGCAACCAAGTTCGTTACTTAAGTCTTTTGTTCCAAAGTTTGCGGAAGTAAGCGGCAACTTGGATTCTCGCCACTAAATGTCCAAAAAGTGAGACAAATTCGGTTAATTTATGGCATTTGCATGTAAGATTTTATAGTTTAACTTTATTTTGCTCCCACTAGGAAAATAAAAAAATATTATTTTTTTCGTCAACTTTAATTGTCTCATTGTGCCAATTTAATTAATTTATGTTTACTGCCTGTTTACTTGCGTTTCAATTAGCAAATTATTTATTTAGAAATAAATAGCAAATTTTCATGGCACATGCAATAATTTATTGTTATTGTTTTTTATGCTTTTATTGTTTACATTTTCCTTTCGAATAAAGTGATTTTCTTTGCATTTTTATTGTTTGTATTTTCTTTTGTTATTTAGTGTTTTGTTTACTTTTTTTAGTTTTTTTATCTACATTTTGTCTTTTCTATTCTTCAGTCGCAGCCGTCTTTTTTCTTTGTGGCAGGCTGTCAAGAGCTGTGGCTCATTAACTTTGTCTGAGGCTTCCTGCTGTTGTTGTTCTTATTGCTTCTTCTACTTTGTTTCGTGCTTTAGTAATATAAACCACTTTGAAGTTTAAAAGCTCATGTCTTTTTATGAAAGCACAAAGTCTTCCTTAAAGGGCATTCGTTATATTATATTTCATTATTTTATATACATTTGTATATAAATAATAAATGTTTTTGCTTAAAATTTTAATGCTAAAATATTATTCAATTAGTTATTTAACGAATTTGGTTGGGAAAATAATTTTGACAATTTTTACCAAATTTATACGGATCAGTGGATAATTTTAGATATTTTGGTCTTCATGAAATGTTGTTTCATTAATATTTAAAAACACGTTACTTTAATTCTACATTTAACAGCGGCTTATAAGTAAAAAAAAGTACGCGTTTTGTAAGTACAAATTTTCGATCAGTTTCTTATCAGTGACAGAAAAAGACTACCCGATTCTTAATAAAATTCAAACCAAATGGTTTACCAAACGATCCAAAAGCTTACTATGAGATCGCCATAACAGTGTTCTTTTTTTGGTGATATTTTCATGCAATTACGATAAAAAAATATTAATTATTAAATCTGCATCTCAAAATGGTTATGTTTTCTTCCTTAATATTTTCGATAGACTTGGAAAAGATTGTCACAAAGTAAAAGAAATAGTGGGAAGAAGAACTTGATAGTAAATCAACAACACTTTTAAGTGAGGCTTAAAACTAACTTTTTCTGTTTTTTAAAAAAGTTTCCAGCAATGCTTGCCTCTACATTTACTGTAGGATGATTATTTTTGACAATGATTTGTCGTTGTTTTTTTCGTGCAAACTACGATCAAAACCGATAATCGAACGAATTTTCATTTGGTATTATCGCGAGCTTTCTATGGAGAATAGCGCTGTTCATGACAGCATACGAGTATTTCTGGTAAATAAAGTAAATTAAAATTAAGCAGAACAAAAAATAGTGAAACAAGAAAGCAAGAAAATTATGTTTTTTGACCATGGTTATCTACAAAGGAGTTATGGTCTGAAGAATGCCAATTTGTTGTTTTGTACTCAAGATTTAATTTCGGAAAATTTGGGTAGCCCCTATTGCCCAAACATCGAAATAACAGCCTGATTGCTATTATTTAAATAATAATAACCTTTATATACCTCGCTGCTCGTTCATAGCTTTTTACTGAGAACCGAAAACCAGAAATCTACTAAAACAAAGCCAGGACCACCCGGTCCTCTAAAAGTCACGAGCTAAAGCGATTATAGTTTTTATGTATGTCTCAAGAAACTGAATAAGAGTAGAAAAATTTCCCTTTTGTTCCCTTTTACAAAAGAGGACCTTCAATAGGCAATTGCGAGTTTCATTGAGGTTATGTTTTCTTCGTCTCGTGCTAGCCGAGACCAATTCTTCTTACATTAAATTAGGAATTTTAATTTAAAATTGAAAAAAGGTTTAGGTTTTCAGTTTCAAGTTCAGATATTTAAAATTTAAAGTTAGGTTAAGTTGAAATTTGCCGGTTTTTCGATAAAGAAAACACTTAATTTTCAGAGGAATCTCAAAATTTTTTTATTCAAAGTATTGACCATTGGTTTCTACACATTTCGCCTATTTCTCAGGCAAATTATGGATACCATTCCAAAAAAACTTTTTCTCTTTCGAGGCAAACCATTCGACGAGCCATTTTTCGATTTCTTCAAAATTAGCGAAGCACTGCTCTGCAAGGGAGTGTCCCATCGATGCGAAAAGGTGATAGTCGGACGGGGCGAGGTCTGGAGAGTACGGCGGGTGCGATAATATTTCCCAATTAAGTGTTTTTAATGTGTCTTTCACCAGTTTAGCGGTATGAGACGGCGCGTCCTTTCCGACCGTTTTTCGATCAACGCATGATTCAAATTGATCATTTGTTGTCGATAGCGATCCGTGTTCGCCGTTTCACCAGGTTTTAACAACTCGTAGTACACCACACCACACTGGTCCCACCAAACACAGAGCATTGTCTTACGGCCAAAGCGATTTGGCCTTGCAGTCGATGGGCCAGCTTCACCAGGGGAAAACTCCTCGAGTCACTTGCAGTATTTCTGTCAATGTTTGCTGCGATTGGGTTGGATCAACATCCAATATCGCCTGCAATTCCACGTCTTCGAACTTTTTCGCTGCACCAGGATGTTCATTGTCTGTCAAATCGAAATCCCCACTTTTAAATTAACGAAACCATGCCTCACATATTCTAATCACTAGAGCATGTTCACCATAAGTTTCTACCAGTTTCATCTGCTTTTTTCTTTTGATGAAATAAAAAAAGCAACGATTGTCGCAAATGCGATTTACTTGGAACGAAACTCGACATATTCACTGAGGTAAACAAATGTGACGCTATTAGTTTGGCGATATGTGACTTGCGTATTTTTGTAGGTTAATGTCAATAGAAAAAAATTACATACATGCCAAATCATAGAAATTTATACATTTTGCTAGCGACATCTACTAGTAAAACCGGCAAACTTCAACTAACACATACTCGTAGATCGTGCGTAGATAGGTTCACTTCCGATTGTTATTATCCTGGGCCTGCTATGTAATCTTATACGTTCAATGAGTGCAAAGAAACATAATTCTGAATAGCGTGTTTGACTTACTGCGAGGCATTCATATTGACATTTTCGTGAAAGACTTTGAGCAGCAGTTAGATCAAATAATAACAAAAAAGCTTAATATTCTTAAATTAATTAAAAAATGCTTAATTAAGGTTTTTTGATCGTTCTTTGCAATACCAATTAGAATACAAATTGAACCGAGTCTGCTTGTTTATATTAAATTTATATTAAAAGGTATTAAAAAAATATATATTCAGAGTTTTCATTTCCAAAACCTTAATTAATTTCAAAATAACACAACTAAAAATTGTAATACCTGAAAATAAATTTAAATTTTTGTTCCAAATTTTTTTAATTTTAAGTAAAAAAAATTAAATATTTACAAACCAGAAATTGGGAATATAAAATTTTTCTTAAATAATTAGATATTTTTTTTTTTTACAAAAAACTAGTAAAAAGTAGTTTCATCTAAATGAACTCTTCATTTGATTATGTGAAGAGAAATTCCCAAGTAGATAAATTGCAAAGCTTCAACAGAATTTTCCCACCCCAACTAACACGCACACACACACACACACAAATATGCGCACGCACATATTAGAACAACAAAAATCCCACCGCTTGGTGGGGATGTTGCAAAAGCTTTGCCGCTGAGCTACAGCTCAATCCAACGAAGCAGTCTATAAAACGAAGATGCGCAACGCCAAAAGCGTTAGTTTGCGGCGGGACATTAGCATTTGCGCATCCGTAAAATTAGCAAAAATTCTGTTAATAAAAAAAAAATACAAACAAGCGGGTGGATAAACTTAAAAAAAAATTAAAAAACCAATTAAATGAAGGAAGCAAAAGAGAGTTTAAGTAGAATTTAAGGCAGCCTAGTGAATGTCTAAGAAATAATTATTTATGGAGGCACAAAGCTTAGCATAATTTAATGGAGATATTCAATAAATAACAACAATAGTTTATGAATTGTGTTGTGACAAGAAAGGTGGTTCTGAGTTTTTCCAAAAACTAAATAATTCCAAAAACCAAATTTTTTTTTTATTAAATGTTACGGTTAATGCACGCCAGCATATGGTATATACCTACATACATATATACATGCCGAGCATTTATTTCTGTTTTTTTTTTTTTTGGGTGCGTATTAAATAATTGAAAATTTTACTACAAATTTGCATAACAAACGATAGCTGCGCTGACCGGCGCAAGGATAACGCTGCACGCAACCACATAAAGCGAGTGATAAACAATAAATAATAAAAGTTAACAATTCTACATAGATACATACATACATATGTGTATAAATACTTATATACAATGAACGATAAATAATAAAATAAAACGTTTTATTAGCCAATTGTATTTTGCTTTATTTTGTTTTTCGGCTGACACCAATGAAGATTCACATGCGGCACTGCTGCGGCGTTGACCGCGCGCCTCCAACGCTGTGGTGACATCGAATGCCTAATGTATTTGACATTCAATTTTTTTTTTGTTCTTTTCATACAATTGTTTTATGTTGAATTCTAACTAAATAGAAAAAAAAAAACACTGTATTGTTTTGTATGAAGTGAAAAACACGCGTGCTTACGTAATTGTGAAAAATTAAATTCCACATAAACATAAATTGAGAGAAAAAAAATAGCACAAAAAAAAATTGCAGAAAAAATTTAAAAAAAAATTTACAAACAAGAACTGTGAAAAAAAGCAAAAAAAAAAAATTAAAACAAAACGATTTGAAAGAATTCATAAAAAAATTTAATTAATAAAGTAAAAAAACTCGAAAAAAGTTTCGAAAATTACATGACAAATTTAAAACTAAAAAATAGCAAAATTAAATAAAGTAAAATAAGAACAAATAAGAATAAAACTAAAAATAAAATCGAAAAAACTCATAACAAACATTTGAGCATTTTCAACTGAGATTTATGTTTTTTTTTTGTTGTTCACATTACAAACAATTTTCGCTTACATTAGCTAGAGCTTAGTAACAATTGTTTTTTATAGTTGTTGTCACATATGTAGTTAATTCAGCTGTTATTAAGCATCAAATAACACGCATATCGATTTCGGGATTTTTTTTTGGATTTTTCGCGCTCATTTCACTCACCGCTCGTCGTAGACGCGATTTAGTACTAAAATATAGTCGTTAGAATGCGGTTGAGCAACGGTTGCGCTGTTGCATGGCTGTTATTATTGGCTTGTTGCAGTGTAAATGTAACGGCACGTGGATATACGACCAGCGGTAGCGGCGGCAGCACGATAATAATTGTCGAGGATGCAAAAGGTAGTGAGATATAAAATGGAAAATTTATGCAAAAATAAAATAAATGTAGAAAAATAGTGGTAAGAAGGAGAAGGTCTTGAAGTATAAACTATTTTTTTAATATTTGAAAGACTCCTTTTAATATACCGAAGTCCATAAATCACTCTAATGGCATACACATGTACATATATTGTATGATAATATACATACTCGTATGTATAAATGCCTTTGACATTCCACTGTATCATTTAGTTCATGTAAATAATATTAATTGTCGTGTTGAAAGTGAAATTTATTGAGGGTGATGGTTATTCGTATTAGCTGGTTATTACATAATCTTTTATAATAATTATAAAGTGGGTCAAATAATTATTTATAGATTTCTATATACGATTGTATGTATTATATGTACATTTTTTCGTATGTAAAAATATAATTTAAAAAAATGGGCAATTGTAATATTCAATGAGGCGCGAAATACAACCACATTTTATAGTTAGAAAAATTCTCTATTTGGCGACTAGGACAGTGCATAGTTAAATAATGTTGATTATTAGCCGTAATAAAAAAAAAAACGTTGATCTTCAATAGACTGACATATCACTTCTTCGAAGGCGAGTTCGACTTATTGGGCAGAGAAAATCGTACGCCAGGGAATTGCTGGTTTCAATGGTTTATGCCAAGCTATTTAACTTCACTTACTTGGTGGATCATTACGTTCTTTTAGATTTAGTGATCAGCAGAGTGTCTACAATTTTGCTCGTTACTTTTATGCGCCAGTTTGACAAAGTTGAATAAACAACGCCTTGTTAGACTTTCATGATAGACTGCGACTCTTTCCACGCTTTCGGAAAATTAAAGAGTTGAGAAAAGATTATTTTGCTAAGCATTTTTTTAAGTGTGCCTCTCGATATTTTCAAGCTTTTCTCAGTTTTTTCTGAACAGTTTTAACTCTTAATATACGTGAAGAGTAACGATAACACTATCATTCTAGGGCAGTCTACGTTTTTCGATTCTAAGGTGCCCAATTATGTTATTTGTTACACTTCTGAAAGCTGCGATTCGAATTAAAAAATCGACATGAATTACAAAAGCTATTGGCAAAAAAAAAAACGGTTCGGTTTTTTATTGATTTTTCAAAATATTATTTTGTGTACATTGGAGCGTTGTCCTGATGGAACACAATTCGGCCTCTGTTGATCAATGATGGCCTCTTCTGGATGAGTGCTGCCTTCAAGCGGTTCAGTTGTTGGCAGTAGAGGGCCGAATTGAGCGTTTGGCCATAGGGGAGCAGCTCATAGTAGATGATTCCTTGCCAATCACACAGCAAACCCTTCCTGGCCGTCAATCCTGGCTTGGCCACCGTTTCCGCCGCCTCACCGCGTTTTGACCAAGACCGATTTCGCTTGACGTTGTCGTAAGTGATCCACTTTTCATCACCAGTCACCAAACGCTTCAGAAATGGGTCGATTTTGTTGCGATTCGCAGATGTAAATTCGGTCCATCATGGTTTTTTGCGTTAGTTCGTGTGGCACCCAAACATCGAGCTTCTTTTTGAATCCAAGGTTATGCAAATGGTTCCAAAAGGTTTTCTGGCTTGCTGAGGAACTAAAGCAATTCAATAAGTTATCATGTGACGGTCTGTTTCCACTATTTCCATGATTTTATGGCAATTTTCGACGCAGGCCTACCGACGCGTGGTGCATCTTTGACATCGAAATTACCGGGATGGAACCTAGCAAACCACTTTGTGCTACACGTTCATTTACAGTATCGGGCCCATAAACTAAATTAATTTTTTCATCCGCTTTGGCTACTTTTTCGTCTTGATCGAAGAAAAATTGTAAAATTTAACGAATTTTCTCTCTGGTGGTGTCCATCTTTGACGAGCGCTCACAATGTTCTGAGTCAATCAATCGAAAAACTGTCAAAGACAAACTTTTAGCGCGAATAAACACGTTTTCAGCGCCGTATAGTATGACATGATGCGACACGTAACACTAGTACTATGGACAATAACGCCATCACTTAGATAAAAACCGAACGAAATTTTTACATGACCGAATATATAATCTAGCAATTTTTCAGTTTTATTTTTATTTTTCTATAAGAAATACAGTCTTATCTCTTTTATTACTTAATATTGCCTTAATATTTTTCTTACTAATAAAGGAACCTTTTTAAACCACTTCTGAGAAGTTGATGAATTTCACAGAAAGTAACTCCCTCAAAGCTGTTAACAATCCCTGCAATGGAACGACTGCGATAAGAAAAAACGACCATAGTCAGTTGTTTCCGCGGAAGTTGGAAATTCGGAACCACCAAATTAAATCAACTCTTCTTCCACTCTAACTTAAAACATAGTATAACTTTCACTACTATTACTGAACATTAGTTCAAAACACTGATCTTGTCAGCATACTCGTATTCCTTGCGTTCGCAGAGGGAAAAACTGCATTCAATGCATATGGTTTTATTATTTAAAGAGTAAATTATAGCACTTTCTAATTAAATTTTTAAGCAAACAAAAAAATTGTTTAGACAGGCCGACTATATCTGTTTCCATACAAGTCCCTTTAGATCGTTTTAATTACACACGTTGTGAATCTCGTCATTGTAATTGGCTCGGTTGAACAGATCTTTGGGACTTCCTGCCAAACAGTTCAGGTTACGATAGTATACATTATCGTCCGCCCCAGACCAGAAAGTGAGTAATTTGATCGACCTTTTAGGCCAGGTCGCGATCACAAGAAAAAAGTTTTCTCTCAATTATTAATTGGATAATGTTGTTGTTCCTCATTCATAGAGGAAGAAAAAGACTTCAACATTGAAATTATGGCTGTTCAAAGTGACGGAGAGACAAAAGAATCTGTTTAGAGCAAAGTTAAGTTCAAATTATAATATTTTCCTAGTCGTTTTTTGCCAACACGGACTTTGAACTTTCAAGGGTTTAATTCAGTTAGGTTTATAAAATTTAAATGAAACCATTAAATATTAATTTAAAAATAAATTTAAATGAAAAAACATTAAATATTAATTTAATAAACGGAAGAACTACTTTTAAAGCAAAAAGAGGTAGCAAAAATATTCTTAGCACAATAATTGCAACCAGGAATTTTAATAATCCCAATTTTCTATTACTCACGGTATTTAAAAAAAATAACAACAAGAAGCAAAGAATTCCCTCTAAATTAATTTGTAAGAAAATTGCAGAACTTTCTTTGTACTCACTTAATTATTAAAAAAAAAACACACACAAATTTATAAAAAAATAAGCCAAATTTTTGTTAGGTCAAACGTATTTAGCCCAACGGTCATTGTACTTGGAATGGCATTATAATGGGTGGGGACTAAAAACTCGTGGCCTTAAAAATGCGTGTTGAAAGAAGTGTAATTTTTATAATCTCTATATAATACAGCAACAACAACAACTTGCTTCTTCAGCTGGAAAATAATATAAGTATTTCTAGCTAATGCTGTACACCAACAACAACAACAATAGCAATAACAATAGAAATACACGTAAGTGGCATATATTTATGAGCGTGTGGCGCTTTGGCGTTTAAACGCATTCAAGCGGGCAAGTAGTAAGACTTGACGTACAAAAGAAGCGGATGTGCAAAAATGGTGGGAGAAGAAACAAAAAAAAAAAAAGTGGAAAAAAGATGGTCAAAGAAAACATATGTAAATTTCTTGTAAGCAAGTGTTTTCCTAAGCGCATCCGCATTACAGCACTTGTTAGACATGTAAAGGGTGTTTTTTTTTACAAGTGCGGGTTTCAAAAAGAAATAAAACGCATCTAATTTAATGTTATAGCCAAGATGCCAAGTGGCAGCCGCTGCTGGCCTGAATAAATTCCAATTCAAACCCCTTTTCGCAGCAATTGGTGCCGTATGTCAGCAACAACGCGCCGATTATGCTCTTCCAAGGAGTCAATCGTATCGGGCTAATGTGCGCACACAAGCCACTTTACATAGCACAACAAAAAATAGTCCAGTGGTGTTAAATCGTAGGATTTTGGAGGCCACGTCACAGGCCCACGACGCGAGATAATGCCCTCACCAGAAGACTCATTTACTAAACCGATTTTTTCGTGGTTTGAAAGGCATGTAGCGTCACCTTGTTCGAAACAAAGGTCGTTCACAACAATATCCTCCAATTCGGGCACGAAGAAGTCATAAATCATGAAATTATAGTCTTCCTTATTGACATTATGACATCATGTTCGGCTTCACTTTTGAAGAAATATGGAGCAATGGTTCCCTCAGTCCATATAGCACACCATACAGTGACTTTCTGTGGATGTAATGGCGTCTCGACAGTGGCTGATGGGTTATTAAGGCTCCAAATGCGTAGCAAAATTTCCTTTTGAAGATCGGGATTGGGACCGAGTGCAGGACGCGCTTTGATGGACGTTCGGTTTCGATTCTTGCAAGATCCTTCTGCAAAATTTTCCATAAAGCGGATGGGCACAACTCCAATTGTTTTGCATGATGACGGATGAACTCACTTAGGGTCTTCTTCGAAACTCTGCTCAATAGCAGCAATAGCTTATTCGGTGAGCACTGTAAGGCGTCTCTGAGGACGCACATGATCCATGATTGCTGGAATTACCGACTCTGCTGGGCGATCGAATATTGGACGCAGCACGCGAAGCGTCTAAAAAAAACACCCTTTATATATGTATGTATGTGTGTGTGTATTTTTCATTTAATATTATCAGCATTCTTGCCATTTCATTTGAAGACACTCTTCATTTACTGTCGAAACGTCTACTCATGCCTGGCCTATAACGCTTGTAGTGATGAAAACGTTCAGCAATCATTCATGCACATACATGCATACATACATACGTACGTCTACTGCACGCTTTGGCGCCATAAAGTACATAAAGTGAGCAGCCCAAATAGTCTGATAAATAAAAAAAAGGAAATAACTCAATGTATTGTTTTGTAAAATCTGCAATTGTTTTGGTCTAAAATTGTTGTTGTTGTTGTTGGCTTGTTGTTGCTTTACATATGTACCATGTTACCGCTGCAAGCTAACGCGTGACCTTCGCGTTACGCTTGTGACTCCATTGACTGGAACGTGTTTCTACACGCAAACTTCATGTTCCAACAGCATCAATAAAACCGAGCCCCCGCGCCCCTTCATGTTGGAGCTGAAGCTCCAGCTCCCTGACACAACTGAATGAATTCAACAAATATTATACATACATACATTTGTACTCTATCACTCACACTCATCTACTAACTACAACAACTATCCGTCTCTACCTTCATTACAGCTTGTTTCCGCCGCGTGCTTGCCGGCAAACGCATCTCACCGCGTTGGGTGCGACGCACATTCGCCTGTGAACGCGTTGAGGATTGTATGCGTCAGTGTGGCATTGAGAAACGCTTTATGTGCGAGGGTTTCAACTATCGACTCGATCCATCCGGTCATGGTCAGGGCGATTGTGAGCTCATCGAAATACCATTGTCTCAAATTGATTTATACTCCAGCTCCAGTCAACGTGATACGAATTTATTAAGACATCCTGATTATGATTACTATGAACGGGATCGCAATGCGCCGTCTAGTTGTCGGCGTACGCCGTGTCGAGAGTGTTCGACGAAGGGTGGTACGCTGAGTAGTCCACCATTGTATTTGAAGCCCAGCGGTTGGGCTGATAAGCCACCATATCGCGAGGAGCATCATTACTTGCCGTCACCGCCCAGTGCTAGCGGTTATGGTAGCGATGAGCATCGTTACCGGCCACCCAGCAGTACTGCCATTGACCGTTATCATCCATCAGGACCACCACCACCGCCAGCATCATCCATTTCATATGATCATCGTCCACCACTGTCACCACCGTCATCATCGTCGTCGTCGTCTTCGGAGTATCATCACTCGAGCGCATTTGAGTTCTCTTCGCATGGTTCATCGTATTTCGAGCATACGCCACCGAGCGGTTATGGCAGTAGCGGCACCGGTTCGGGTCCAATAGATCGTTATGATTACATACGGCCTGAAGAGCATCACCGTTATCGGCCCGGTAGACCAGATCGTTGGGAGAGCTTACCAAGCAGTCCAGGCTACGATGGCGCACATTATCGTCCCAGACCAGAAAGCGATCGATTTCGACCACCTTATCGGCCGGGACCCGATTACTCGCCATATCGGCCGAGTTCACACGAACTAAGTGGTCCATCAGCGCCAACAGACTCCTACAGGCCACCGCCACCACCACCACTATCAACGCATAACTATTTAGATCGTGATGGGCCACCAGTCAGCAGTTACAAGGGTTCCTCAAAGTTTGTGCCGTACCTGATTGGGCAAGAAAAGGACTGGGGCAGTTATGGTGGTAGTTACGGTGGCAACTATAATAAGCAATCATCTTATTGGGGTTTGAATGAGTATAATCGACGTAGAGATCCGCTCGATTTCAATTACTTTGAGCTGGGTGGTACGAGGCGTGGTTCACCGCGTGAGCCCAATTCGGTGCTGAGTTATCCAGGTTCCAGTTATGGTGGATTTGGCTCGGATGGTTTCAGAGATCGTCATGATTACAGACATTCATGGACAAGACGCCCAGGACCTGATGGTAAGTTAAGTTTTAATTTCAAAATTTGAAACTCGTCCGCTAAATGTTACATTTATCCGTTCATTTAAAGAATGCTCTGCAAAGATAGGCGAAGGTTTTCGTCTACACAAAACCGCTATAAAACATTCAACCTCCGTGCCCACACTTGTGGAGTGTGAGCAATTGTGTTCCGGTCAAGATGGTTTCAGCTGTCACACCTACAGCTACCGTTACAATCCAGCTGGACGGGATAATTGCATGTTATGCGATCGTCCGATCAACTCTTTGGATTACTATGTTGATATAGAACCAGATCGTGATTATGATATTTACTCGATGGCCGATGACTTGGATGTGTGTCGGAAACCATCACGCAGTGATGAACCCGGTCACTATGGCTCAAGACCAGGGACGGCGTTGGCGGATCCGCGTAATGCGCGTATGTATTGAAGACTTCACTGCAGATTTCCTTTTACCTATTAAAAATCTAATAATTTCTTTATGACAGAGTGCTTCTTCCGTGCTATCGATGCCACACGCTTCTACAAGTCCATCGTACGTGACTCGTTAACGGTGCGATCTGTGGGTGAATGCGAAATGGAATGTATAAAATCAGTCAAATTCACTTGCAGAGCCTTCGCATATCGCTATGGCCAGCAACGTCACGCGAGCGTCATTGATAACTGTCAGTTAAGTGATTGGCCGGTGCGAGATATGGATAAGGAACGTCATCTTATACAGGATGCGGCATTTGATGTCTTCGAGCGTGCGAGTTATGGACATGGCTGTGAAATACAACCGATTGTGGATGACAAACATAAGAAATGTTAGTGAAGTGTAAGAGATTTTTTGAAAGAAACCTTTTTTATTCGATTGGCTTTTGATATTTTCAGCAGTGTGTTATTTGGGTTATGGCTCGCCGGCGAAACTACTCTCAACAGCTATAAAGAAAGTGATATCCGTACCATCGGAGTTGGCGTGTAAGAAGGAGTGCATACGCTATCGGGAAACGACGTCTTTCAAGTGCTACTCCTTCAGTTATGGGTGAGTTGGAATAAAAGTTAGTTATTTGAGTATCAGCGGTTTAAGGATGTGAAGGGTCTGTGAGCTTACAACTAGTTTCAATGTAGCTAAATAAAAAGCGGTTCAGGGTCAGGCCAGGGTGAGAGTCTTGGTCCGACCAACATCCAAAAAAAAAAAAAAATTAGAGAAAATTAATTTAAATAAGATATTTAGTTAATCTTTCAAACTACGGTTCTCCCTCGGCAGGAGACAATTATATATATACAATAAGAGAAAATAGAAGAAATATGTAGTTATGTAGATGAAATTAATTTTTCTCTTCCCCTACCAGCTCTCGCGCCACTTCCTACAACTGTGAGCTCTCCGATCTCGATCAAACTGAGCTAAAACTGAATGAGCACTATACACACACGGACGATCGCGATTATTGGCTCTTCGCTTGGAATCCCTTTGATTGGACTTGTCGCGATAAAGTGAACACTATTGGCGGATCTCGTGTGAACAATGATCGTCGCATGGATATATTCCGTGAACCGGGTAAACTGAAAATTCTAACCTGTTGCACCTCAGTACTAGTGTAAATAACAACTAGTTACAGTTGAAAGTATTAAATACTGATGAATTTACCATAAAAGTGATGATTTTACTAAATAAATAATAAAAATGAAGTGAAAAAATAAAGATTTTTTGTAAAATAATTAAATTTTGGTGGTGTTAAGCTAACAAAAAACGTACTAAGAGGACTAGCATGTAAATAATAATAACATTTTTTTTTCGACATACATATTATTACAAAAATGCCAAGGCTTGTATAATGAAAAATAAAAGAAAAAATATTTAATATTGTAAATAAGTAAAAATTCTACTTACCAACCCCATAGCTTTAGAATAGTATCTACTCGCCCTAGCCTACTCGTATACCAATCTAACTGTAAAATTTATTTGTGGTCCAGCTATTGCATTTTATATATGTGTGTGAACCTAATCATTTAGTACCAGAATCCAACTAGAAATAATTCGTATTTTACCTGGTATTGGTTCAGCTAACAAACGAGCACTTAGTATATGTAAAAAAGACTACTCAAACACAAAAAACAACTTTTTTTTTCAACCTAAACACTTTAGGCGATGTCGCTTGGCGTCATTATACCGTTACCGGTAAGGCTTGTCGCTCGAGCAGTCCATGTGAAAAAAATCTCGTAACTGGCTTCTATTCGTGTGAGATCGACGGTGGTGAAATTGGCTCGTGGGATTATTGTTGTAAGGCTGAACACCCCTGTGGCTACTCGCAGGGGTTCGATTATCCATGGTGAGTGTTGGTGGTGAGATTTGAAATATTATTATTTTTAGTTTAAAAATTACTCTACATATTACAAAATCGTTATTTAAAACATTCTACATACTTTCACTCAGGTGCTTTGTGGGCGATGAAGCGGATCAATGGCGTAAATGTAGCGATCGTTATTATCCCGGCAATAAAACGGCGTCCAGCTCATACGCACACACCACTAGCCTTAAATTTGCTTCTCTGAAGAGTGATAATAAGAAGAAGCATAACAGCGAAAGCAGTACGGCAACCAATGAATATCAAAGACCGCCGCGACCGGGTGGCTTGCAGGGGTTAAGTGATTTTGCCGCCGCACGTTTGTGGCCAGTGACATATCTCTATAGTGAAGGTCCACCGAATTCAACGGAATTTAGTAATTTTGTCGATTGCAATAAGGAATCATGCTAGCGCTGCGTCCACTGATTGGTGTAGATTTCAGTTTCACATTTTACATATTAACTTTTAGTTCAGTAAACATATGGTAATAGTATTTTTTTACACAGAAAAAGTGCGAAATAATGCAAAACAAATAATAATTAATTAATTATGTTGTGATTTTCAAAGAGATTCGGAAATTTATAAATTTTTTGCCTAGCATTGCTGCGAAAAAATGAGAAAAATAATTAATTAAAAAACAAAAATATTTTTTATGCTGTCGGTAGTGATAACCATAGGGAACCCCAAGCTAGAACTAAAATGTAATAATATTAATGCTAAGTTAAGTTAAACTGTATTAATTTGTCGCTTCCATTATAGTTTTGTATTAATTAAACGTGAAATAAAAATCAATTAATTTAAAAAATTTGGGTTTTTGGTGGAAACGGTTATTTATTAACTATTAATTGATTGAATTTTATCAATGTTTCAAAGCATAGTTAATGAAATTTCACTTACCTAAAAAGCAGTTGCTCTCCGCTAATAGCAAACTTATTTGAGCACTACCAAACGACGCCACAGCCGCGCACAATTTTCTCACTTTTCTATTGATTCACACAAACTAAAAGCAAGCTGCTTAACAATTAATGGTTTTTAAATTATTTATTAGCTTTTATGAATGTCGCGACGCGTTAACAGGAAACACGGCATTAGTCAAACACCACCAAGCCACGACTCCCATGACTTCACAATACACTTTAAGGTAAATAATTCAACAAAAAACAAAAAAAACCACACGCAAAACACTTTTATTTCACTGCCTGTAGCACAATTAAACAAATAAATACTTTAAATAAAGCGGAAAACCATATTTAATTGATAAAACTTTGCACAACAAGCGGAAGTGTAATTTACACAACTAACGGATACAGTCAACTGTCAAATTTGCCGCTTTATTACAGTTTGAGAGCCAATGGATGATGCTTTATTAAATAACCACTGGTTATCGATCAGCAAAGCAGCGATAACTTATAGCTAAAATTTGATATTTTTTACATTACAATTTAACTTAACTAACTTTATTCTTAATCAGTGAATTTAATATAATTTTTAAACATATATTTATTGCATTGTTGTTCTTCACTGTACGTTAATGCCTTCAATTAATTGCTGCACTGTGCCTGCACAGCTGGCTGCTGTTGGATAACAAACCAACAGCTGTTTCCCTTGCAATTAGGCTGATGGGACTTAATTCACGTGAGGTTAACTTAATTCGCTCAAAACTCATTTTACTAACAATAAATAACAACAATAAACATGAATAAAAGGCTGATTAAAAACGTACTGACGTGCGCGACTGTTGCCACCTGTGCCTATTACACGGGCAAGTATGCAGAACGACAGCAGCTGGAGGGAGCTGATAGTAAAGTGAACAGAGCTGTGCAAGATGTAACTAAGTTTTTGTTTTTAACATTTAAATGTGCACATATTAACTCTTATATTGTATTTCCTCTCCAGCTTGAACGCCGCCCAGGACTGCCCCTTTTCGGTACCGTCTCTGCTGCGGTGCCGATGCCGGCGCAGGAAGTAAATCTCACTGCCACACCAGGACGCATTTCACAAATCATGAAATATGGCTTTCCCGGTCTTGATCATGTACGTTCCTACTCCGATTTTGTGTTATCTTATGATCGTCGAAATCGCGTGCCACATTGGGTATTCGAACATCTTACACCTGAGTCGGTAGCGCGTAATGAAGCTGTAGATCGTTCAAAATGTGAATTTCGCGCGGATGAGAGCATACATCCATTCTTCCGTGCCCAAAATACGGATTATCGTCGATCCGGTTATGATCGCGGTCATATGGCAGCGGCGGGTAATCATCGGCGTCATCAGAAGCATTGTGAGGATACATTTTTCCTATCGAATATGGCGCCACAAGTTGGACAGGGTTTCAATCGTGATTCGTGGAATCGTCTTGAGATGTACGTACGCAAATTGACACAGACATATCCTAATGTGTACGTTTGCACGGGACCACTATATCTGCCACGTAAAGAGGATGATGGCAAGACATATGTAAAATATGAAGTCATTGGTAACAATACTGTTGCAGTGCCCACGCATTTTTATAAAATAGTTGTGGGCGAAACGGCCGATCAACAATTGGATATGGAAGCATATGTAATGCCAAATCAGGTTATCAGTGACGATACACCGTTACAGGTGTTCCAAGTGCCGCCAGAGACTGTGGAACGCGCAGCGGGTCTTTTGTTCTTCGATCAGGTGAATCGAAAGCAACTGAGACGTATTAACGGCAAGAAGGCTTAAGCTCACATGTAACGGTCGGCCAGGGAGGTGTGCAATTATAAAAAAAATATAAAGTTTATGAGAATTAAAATATTATTACATATGTTAAGTTTAAAACTTTACTACGGGTAAAAATACCAATGTAAATAAAAAAAAGCCAAATTTTAATTTGTTCGTTTAGTACTTTATTAATTAAGCAAACAAATTGATGGTTTGCACGGCACAAATGACAAGAAATATTGTAAATGCTACCGCGTACTTTAAAACATAGAATCAGAGTGAGGATTATTATTTTAAAAAAGTAAGAGACGCACAGTTTATGACAATTAGGCATGATGGGGCGAAGAATATAAGTATGAATATGTATTAATGCTGTTCGGTTTCTGCACATTTACTGTTGTGCATCCTTTGAACGCACATCATCAATCTTAAGTATCATCTTCACCAACTGTGTGGCCAATAGGATTTGTTGCTTCTTGGAATGCAGCGATTCGACTACATTGTGAGTTTTCATATCGGAATCACCGGACAACATGCAATCAACACCTAAGCTGGGACACTTCTCAGCTACTTGACGCGCCTTCAACTCCGACAAGGTTTCGATAGGATGCAAACCGCTATTTTCGGCTAAAGCTAGAGGTATATTCTCAAGGGCCACTGAGAAGGCACGGAAAGCGTATTGTTCCAATGTGGAGAGTTGATCGGCTTCTTTGGCAACGGCCAGAGAGCAACTGATTTCAGCAGCACCACCACCATAAACAATGCGATTGTCCTGTAATTGAAAAAAAAATATAATATTTCCTACCTATACATTTTTTTTGTTTTTTTTTTACCTTAATCAACGAACGCACAACGCAAAGAGCATCGTGAATAGAACGCTTGGCTTCAGCAATAATCATGGCGTTACCACCGCGTAAGAAAATAGTTACAGCCTTGGAATTCTTACACTCTTCAATCACTAACATTTTGTCCTTAGAAGTACCGAAGGCTATAAATAAATGGTTTGTTTAATTCACTACGTAATCAAGCAACAATAAGAATGGTTAACTTACACAATTCACGCACGAGTCCAGCTGTACCCAGTTTTTCGGGAGTCAACTCTTCGAAGCGCGGCACGATTCTTCCACCAGTGGCAATTGCAATCAACTCGATCTCAGGTCCACCAACCCAACGAACAGCAGGCAATTCGTGTTGTAACAACAAATGATTAGCTTCGTCATCGAAACCCCATTGGCAAATAGCCAAAGTGGCACCAGCTTCTTTAACTTGTTTCACCATCTGTATGAATTTCTCCTGTTCGTATTCACGCAATGCACGATAGTCCTCAGCTGAAGTGACATCCAACTTATGCTTGGTCTTTGGCTTTGGTGGTTCAAATGGGCAGGTAAGTATAGCAAGCTTTACATCTTTCAAAACTTTAGGCATCTGTGCATGGCTCATTGTCTTATCGACTACAACACCCTTCACAAGCATTGAGTCCTCCATGCGTCCACCAACTTTTGTCTCAATTTTGATCAATTCAAAATTGACATCCTTCTTCTCAATATCGGCTACATTCAACACAGCATCCACGGCCATGGTAGCCATTTGCAGGTGACACTTGTTTACAATCTTACTGCCAAGCGTTGTCATAGCAATCTTTACTAGAGGTTCCTTATGGTTGCGGTCAATAGGAAAAGGTTCGGCAATTGATTCCAACTGCTTCACGGCGCATTGAGCAGCCAATTCGAAACCATCAGCAATACGAATGGGATGAATGCCACGATCAATGAGACTTTCAGCTTGTTCCAGCAAAGCACCAGCCAAAACTACAACACCAGTTGTACCGTCACCAATCTCATCATCCTGTGATTGCGACAATTGTACCATGAGTTTACCAATCTCATGATCGACTTCCATCAATTTCATAATTGTTGCACCATCATTGGTAACAGTTACGTCGCCATCAGAACTGACCATAATCTTATCCAAACCCTTAGGACCGAGTGATGTTTTCAGGGTACTCGCAATTTGACGCGCTGCCAAGATGTGACTCTGTAAAGCATACAATCAGTAATTCTATCGTAAAATGTTATTCATACTATATTGGTGAAGTCTGTATTTCATTTAATGTAAGACTAATCAAGATGAAAAATTACTATTTCAACCGGTGAGTCACAATCACAAACATTGCGCGTCTTTAACCTCACATCTGCACGCTAACATTGTCCGTGACGTCATGTGGACACATCTGATAAGTTTTTAATAAAATTTCAAGAATCTACACAGAAAATTATTTAATTTTGGATTTCATTCCATATTTTGAGCATCCTTTCAAATTTTAAAGAAATAATTTCTAAGATTTTCATATTGCATCAGTGATAAAACATTGTTCACAAAAGCAGCTGCGTCCGTCTGGAAATTTCGGCAGCTGCAATTCATAGCTAATCGATCTCGAATTAGTCACCAAATCTATGATTTATCACTTCTCACAATAATTTTTTATTGCACAGAATATAAGTCCTTTCACCAATATTTTATATACAAAAACCATTGGAGCCCCACCTTAATGGCATCGTTACCCGTGATGCGCTTTTCTCGTTCTTGCTCGCGTAAAATTATAAAAGGACGACCATATTCGTCAAAAGCGAATGTACCCGGGAATGCGGACATTTTGAGTTAGTTGCTCAGCTTCTGGATCGATGGATTCAAGCGGATATATTTTCGCACTTTTCGGACACTGTGAAAGAAAAACACCGAAATTTTAAAGATGGCGAAAAATTCTCACAAGACTTCACAAACTTCACCGGCTGAGCAAATGTCAAAATTTGTCTATCATTTGTGTGACTTTTGTGAATGGCAACAATAGTTTTGTCCAGAGTTGTATTGGATGATGGAAACAAATGAAAGAAAACGAGAAAAGTTGAATTACAAAAATAAGCTCTGAGATCTTTTAATATAAGAGGTATAGGTGTAAGAAATCTGCAACCCCATATTTGTCTTTGAAACTTAAAAATGTTTGCTCTATTTCGAAGAAGGAGATTTAAATAATTCTTTTTTTAACTTTGAAAAACAATTTCCTTCATATTGAATTCAACTGAACATACTTCTACTCTTTTTTCTCAGGTGCACGGTTGCACGCTTTGTACGAAACCAGTAAATTTGGTTCAATAAATGAGAAACTCTGATGACAATAGCTCAGAAAGTGGCAGCACAACATAATGAAAACACATGCGAAACAATAACAAAAATCAGCAAAACAAAAAACAACGAGAACAAGAAACACGAAAGCAGAAACGAAAACAAAGTGGAAAAGGAAATCGTGAAAAATTTCGGGAAAAATTCCGTTCTCCTCGTATTCGCCGTTTTTCTCGTTGTTTCACTTTGTTTTTGTTTATTTTCCTGACGACACGCTTTTCAAATCGACCCGACTCAATGATGGCGGAGTTCCATCGACTGGCTGACCAAAAATATACCGAGGCTGAGTATCTATTCCAGGTAGGCATCTCCGTTCACACAAGGCCAAAAAACCTAAAAATATATTCAATTTCAATGCTATTCTAATTTGCACCTTTTGTACATATCTGTTTTTCAACCATTTTCTTTTCACGCCCTTACCGATTTTGCCGGATTGTATGTTTATGTATTTGCAACTTCTGTTATTGTCAATGGTTTCCACAATCAGCAGACAATCGAAATGGCCAAATCGGATGAAGAATATGATGTGGAGCTATGTTCTACACCACCACCGCAAACAGGTGAAATGTATGACCTGGAGTTGGTGCCTCAGGAGCCCAGTATTTTCTCATGGAAGGTTGTGAAACGTCGTCAGCGTCCACATCGTCGCTATACCGTATCGCACGGGGGACCACCAGCGCCACCGTCCACGCCCACATCACTGACGGCCAATAACACGCCTGCGCCCTCACCCACCGCCTCCAATCAACTCAATGTCAACGGCAACGCTGACGATGACCCACTGAACAGTCTCGTCTACATTCTCGATTATGCACCCAAGTACAAAAAGAAACTCAAGGAGCAGCAACGTACCGATGCCGAGCTTGCAGAGCTCTTTAATGTGGTTAAAATAACTAGTAGTGGTGTGGGCGGTGGTGGTCCAAGCGGTAATATCAGTAACGGTGGCACATTGAGTGAGGAGAATTCATCCAAATTGCCACCAGAAAGAGGCATCAGCGCCAATTCCCGTGTGATACGAAAGCATGATGCCAATGCAAAAATTTTTAAAGTCCATAGGAATCCGAAAGAATTCTTCCGGGAACCGGTGGGTGTGGGCGAAGAGGAGGACTCTGTGTCCGCGCCGGAATACGATGAAGCCGTGGAGGAGGAGATACGCTTTCGACGACTGAGACACTATAAAGTTGCCACATTACGGCGTCGACTGCGGATAAACAAACGACAAAGACGTTTTGAGCGCTTCGAACATCAAGAACGTATGGATGCTATGATGGATAATTTTGATTCCGCCATGACAATGAATGATGCCTAAATGGCTAGATATTTTCAAGTCTCACCATCTAACAGCGACAGTGACATTAAAAGCAACTGAATTTTAAACAAATTTATGATTAAAATTTGAAAATGAACGATGACGATGACTATGTTGCAGACGTCTACCTTCCAAATGGGTCTCAATGTGATGAAAAGGAATTTCTTCTGCTAAATTATTAATTAATTAATGAACTGCAAGTAATTTGTTCAGTGAACTTTTTGCGTATAATTAACTTTAAACGTTACGAATAGACATTCTTTCTCCTTTTTGTATTTCGTTTGAAAAAAGATAACTAAAGAAAGAAACAAAACTTAAACTTAAATTTATATAACAAATGAATATAATTGTATTGTAAACTATTGTAGAAGAGGCGCCCAAACACGTCAATGCGCCTCCACAGGCCGAGATTTAACCGTATAACAGTAAATCCGGCATACAACGTGGGGCGGTTTCTTTACTGGGCAAAAGTGGACAAGTGTGCCACAAAACTCTGTGTGTGAATTGTTTGTTTACTTCTCTCTAATTATTTTGCGTTGTAAATGTGTGAGTAGCGAACACAAGGATTGCTGTGTTTGGCAAAACAAATAAATAAAAACTAAAAATATAAAAATAAACAAGTTTTAATACAGAAACCAACAACAATTGTAAATAATTATACAATTTACAATTGCACATTGCGAACTTTTCAAAGAACAGAAGTGCAAAAAGAATAAGGTGAGGAAAGAAAAACTTAAAAGAAAAGAGGCACATTTTGAATATCTTTTTTTTTCGTATTTTTATTTGAATTTAAATTTCCATTTCATTGCAATTAAGTATACATTTCTTCCATAATTACTTATTTTCATACAAAACGAATTTCAAAAACTTGCCAAAAATACAAACTTAACGCTAGGCGTACATACTGCTGTGCAGACACACAATTCATAATCAGTTTATGTATATATTCATCAACATTGAACAATTTCTATTAAAACTAAAATATTTTTTTTTTTTATTTAAAACACCAATGTTTCTCAAATATCTTCTAATTTTTATTGCTCAGTATAATTCTTTAAGTAAAACACCAAGCACTTTAACAGTTATTTTGAAATTTTTCTAAGAGATTATGTATAATGTGGTATATTTTTAAACGTTCTTAAAAAACTTTTCCTTCAGATTACTCTCTAACTCCTCGGGATCGGTAACTGGCATACGGCACACACGATCGTGACACATATAAACGGTTGTTTTACCATTAACCATTCTAAACTTGTTTTGCACACGCTGGTTGTAAGTTTCATCGGGATATTCAGGATCAACGTGAAATATAATCATACCCGGTATATAGAATTTCCGACAAATTTCAACAAAACGTTGTGTAGTATCCGAATCCGGTCCCACTACAGCAACTAAATCCAATCCATTTTCACGCAATAAAAGAGCTGACATCATTGCAGGTAGCGTGTAGCCAAAATTATTAACATCAGCGTAATAATTCAGTAAATTATCGGCGCGCTGCTGATAACTCTGCTCGTCTAAGTAGTGTGCGAGCAATATAAGATTGCGAGCTGCAATGCTATTACCAGCGGGTTCAGCAGCGTCATGGTCTAATGACAATTAAAATATTGTTTTAGTTCATAATTTTTAAATTTAATATAAAAAGCATGTTGCTTACCTTCCTTTAGTCTAACAATTACATTCGGTAAATCGGCCTCGGAGTAGAAATAAGCGCCATTGTTTTCGTCCCAAAATCGTGTGTCTTGGATTTCTTGTAGCTCTCTAGCCCATTTCAATACACTGCCATCTAACGAGGCTTTATAATAATCCAATAAGCCACGTATCACAAAGGTGTAATCGTCTAGAAAGCCATCAATTTGTTGAGCACTAAAACAATTTTGAACAAAATGATCAACTGTATCTTTCAATACTTGTTTTTCACTTTTACTTACGATGCGACCTCCACCGTAGTATCGTCCGTACCGAGCCCATAACAAGTCCGTAACAGTACTTTTCTCTCTTTATCATACATATTCTTGTACAAGAATTTGTATAATTCCTCTGCAGCTTTCATATATTCGTCCCGTGTCTCTACACCGCAATTAGCCAATTTCGACAAACCGGAAAGTACTAACCCATTCCAGGCGCAAATTATTTTTGTGTCCAGGTGTGGTCGTGGTCGCTTGTCACGTATTTCATGCAGCAGCCCATTGGTAACTTGCAATACTTTTTGCAGCTGCTCTTCTGTTATATTTAATTCTTTGCACGTTTCGTCACTTGAGCTGCGCACAATATGTATGTTTTTAGCTGTAAAATGTCCTTGTGGATCGCTTCTTTTTTCTACATTGCCTGTTTGTTCCAGGTCATAGTGAAAGGCGTAGATTTCCAACACTTTTTCTAAATTTAAATTCAATCCAGAATACAATTCTATATTTTTGACCACTGTCTCTTTGATCTCATCCCAGGACCAGGCATAAAACGCACCTTCTACTTTTTCTTGGGCATCAGCCGTAGGCAGCGAATCCGCATCTTCGCCTGCAAAGAAAGCTCCTTCTGGATGACGTAGATCTTTCATTAAGTAACGGAAGATGCCATCAGCGTACTTTAAGTAGGCTTTGTCATTGGTTAATTTATATGCATTAGCATAGGCAGTCATTAACTGCCCTTGATCGTAAAGCATTTTCTCAAAGTGTGGCACATGCCAGGCTTCGTCCACAGCGTAACGCGAGAAACCACCAAAAACATGATCATGTATGCCTCCTCTACCGATGTTTTCTAATGTTTGTAGCGCCATGTCTAGCACATCTGCATCCTTGGTCACGACGTAAGCATGGAAGAGGAAGTTTATGCGCGCAACTTCAGGAAATTTCGGATGCAAGCTAAACCCACCATGTTGGTGGTCAAAGCGACGCTTGTAAATCTCCAGAGCCTCTTGTAATTTTGCATCGGCGCTGCCTGGTTCAAATACATCCTTGTTAACTTTCTCGGTCATTGATTTTTTCAGCACACCAAGCACATCTCTTCCAGTTTGCTTCAATGAATCTTGGTTTGTTTTCCATTTGTTGGCAAGAGTTGTAATCACGTTAGTGAAGGAGGGCATGCCCCAGCTACAGAAGAGGAAAATTCGAATGGTTTTAAAATATTTAACAATGATTATAAATAATGCTCACCGATTGTTAGGTGGAAAATATGTACCCGCCGTGATTGGTGCTAGATCTGGTGTTAGCCATACAGACATTGGCCAACCGCCATTGCCGTTGAATATTAATACAAATTGCATATAAATTTTATCTATATCTGGTCGCTCTTCGCGATCTACTTTTATATTTATAAATTCTTTATTCATTATTGCAGCGACGACTTCATCTTCAAATGTTTCGCGTTCCATTACATGACACCAATGACATGTTGAGTAGCCCACTGAGAGAAATATAATTTTGTTTTCTTCCCGTGCACGTTCAACAGCTTCATCACACCATGGATACCAATCAACGGGATTGTGTGCATGTTGCAACAAATAAGGTGATTTTTCATTTATCAAACGATTTGAATGCCTGGCGGAGCTCGCTGCGGCACCTGCGGTGCTACTTGCTGCGGCTTCTTCCGTTTTTGACGTACTTTGAGAAGCTTGTTCGTCAGACATTTTCCTTGTTGAAACACTTTGTTTACTGATTATAAAAGAAGAAAAAAACGTTTAATATAATATTAAATGCTGATGTCTAGACGATAGTTTTATGCTACTTCAATGTAGATTTAGAAAATACGTTGATGCTACTTACCTACGGTATCCGCTATCAAAAATACCTCTTTTCACTAAGACTGCACAACTGGTTCGCCTTGATCTATCAGTTGTTGCGGTAGTTAGAATTTGCTTACTTACTGTCCTTGCGGGTGTTCGTATGACCGTTGTGGCTATGACATTACGTATCCAGTTAAGATGAAAAATGTTATTCAACATAGCAAAACCAAATATTGCAAGGAAAAGTTGCTGTTTAGTAATTGTCCCTTAACTCTTCTTAAAGCTGAATACACGGCCAAATTGGCTTTCCGTAGCCGCTACGTAAATTAAAAATGCTGCTGCTTTTGCAGCAAAGACAGCAAATTTAATAAAAAGCGAAGTGATGTAGCGAATGGCACAAGAAATTATAGTGGGAAGTGACAATTAACAGGTTTAGCACTTTGTTGTTGGGATAATCGCCGTTTTTGTTGTTGTCTGATTTATTTTGCATTTTGTTGACATCTTCCATTTCCAACATTTCAATATATGTAAGATTTTCTTTTGTTTTAAACATTTTATATTTATTTACATAACTAGAATAAAACTTTTTTATATTTTATTTACTCCGGAATGATAACAAACAGTGCCAAATTGATAATTCGCAAATTAAGGCAAATGTTTACTTTTAAAATCGTTTATGGCGAAAAAATTCATACCATGAAGTAGGGTTGCATTACTGATATTTAACCTCCAATGGCGTTCAAACTGTTCATACGGTTCTTTGTAATTTCGCTGTTTCCGCTATGTAGTTCTGCTCGTTATTTCATTAATTTTTATTAGTTAATGCGCAAAGTTTTCTAAGTATTTAGTTATAAATCGAACTGAAATAATTAAAATAAAACAAATGATATTGTTCGCTAAAGGTGCAGTTTTATATTTACACTTATATTTGGTGCATAATATTCTTTTACTTTTTCTGGAATATCCAAGGTAGACTTTTTGCAATAGTTTACATTTCCTGTCGTGTACAAGTCGCTTCCGTTAATATATGTATGTGTATAATGGAATGTTTCGGTTTGTCGGTTACCAGAACCTTCTATGTAATAATACAGAAACAAGAGATATTTTCTGTGTATGTGCTGTGCGTTTTTACATATTGTACCGAAAATTAATTGCAATTTATTACAAAAATTGAAACTTGATTGTGACATAAATTGAAACAAAAATTTAAGATTATGAGACACCATTGTGTAATTTCAAAAGTGTAAAAAGCGATGGCCGTTGTTACTGAGTGGGTATAGGTGCGTGAACGTAGGTTCGAATACTAACCTGATAATCCATCCGAAATTTCTAAAACAATTTATTTTCTAAATGCGGCCGTCCCTTGGCAATAAATTTCATTCCTCCCGATTGTGCTGCAGAGATACAATAAAAATTCATCAGCGTTCCATAGCCCGTAAGTCGCTTTATACGTTTTATATGAATTAAAGAAGGATAAACTAGTAAGAAGTGAAATGAGTTTTGCTTTAGCAACTGTAATGTTATCACATAAGAACATCAATGTAAATAAATTGATTTATGAAGCTCAGGCTAACCCGCATTGACTTTAATCTTTTTGAAGAATACCTTAAGTGTTATTTATAGAGTATACGGGGTTACTGTTTATAGGTACATAAATTAATCTATATACATACAAACATAAATGAAGATAAACTTTTATTTTTTAATAAAATTTGTTTATGTACATATGGATGTATAACTTATTGTTTGTTTGAAAACAAAATTTATAATAATTCAGAAAATGAAAATATTGAAATTGAAAATTCAGTAATATAAAAATTGAAAAGTTGAAAATAGCAAGTTACAAATGTTAAAGTAGATTCCTACACTGTTGAATTGAGTGGATTAAAGCTGCAATTTTGCATAATAAATAATTTCAATTTGATTTGACCTGATTTCTGCCTGCAATGTAATTAAAATTCTCTCATTATGCTCTTGTACAAATTACTTGTACGTGGAGTATATACTTACCATTTATTCATTTAACCGTTTGCTTGATTTAATCGAAATAAATTGGAATTCATTTATCTAACTTTATTTTTGAAGTATTTCTTTATTTGCAATTTTTATAATAAGCATACATAAAATTTTATTAATTTCATTTACAAAAATTTCTCCACAAACCCGTTAAAAATGCGTTCATTATTAGTACGCTAATTGTGACAAGCACATACATAAATAAGCGAACTGTAATTTGCAAATAATCAAATGGGTAGTAGAAATTTCAAATGAAAATATAATTTTGTTTTTATTTTTATTTAATTAATGACATTTACATTCCTTATGCATACGTATGTATGTATGTATGTATATAATATTTTCATTACAAATTTTATTTGCGGAGCTACAGTTTGAGTGTTTTAATAAAAATTTATTTATAGTACAGTTGATGCTCCAATGCTAGCGCAAACTTAAATTAATTATACAATAACTAAAATACATACATATGTTTGTATGTAGGGCGTATTTATCATTGAGATGGTTGAGAATAGTTTTTTTAATATTCCTCTTTGTTCTCATTTATTATGCAAACATTACAATTAATTAAGTTTAAATTACAAGTGTTTCCTATACATATTCAAACGCATTCATACAACGTCATACATATTGATGCAGAGGTAAGAGGAAGCGTGCAAGATGGCTTTCAATTGTGACTTCTTGCGCTTGCGCTTGCGTAATTTATAAATGTACATATGTTTGAGTGTATGCATTTGCTTCTTTCTATAAATTTCCCATAATATTAAAGACTAATAAACATAAAGTCGTATTTTTAAATCACATATTATACAATTAAGTGTGTGTGTGTGTGTGTGTATGCATAATTATTATTTCTATAAATTATAGTAATTGCAATTTTAATAGTTACTGCAATGAGACATCAACGCATTAATGCCTTTCTAGGTCCATTTACTGCGAAAGCATGCCAATTGGCTTCGCGCCATTTCAACTGCAACCAAATGCTACAACTAATGAATTTACCTCAGCAGCTATTTTTCACATTTGATTTTGTTCACATTTCATTTAAAGCGTAGCACCCTGTTTAAGGCGTATTTATGGTAGTAGTGAAAATTTCTTCAAATTTATTGATTTTACGAAAGTGTACAAAATTTGTTCGGGTTTTGTTTTTGTTAAATTTCCTCCCCAATGATCAAAAGACTTCGATAAAAGCCGACTCAGTTCAATTGCGCTCGTCGATTGTCCTACATTTTTTTTTCGATTCTCACACTAAGCTTTCAACTTGTTGGTGTTGAAGGCATGGAAAATCCGCTTACTCAGCTATCATAATCTACTCATTACATACATATTTACATATCCATATGTGTGCTTTAATTTATTCAAACACATACACAGCTAATAATCATTACTATAGGACCTGAGCTGCAGTTGCGCTATTCTCGATCATTTCTCTTCTTCAACAATCACAAACAAATTTTTGAAAACCCTCTTCTTCAGCATAACTCGCTTCATTTGCGCAGATTTCAAACTGTTTAACAATCACTTTGTATGAGCGCCTCACTAAGCGCATTGAGCTGCTCTTCTCCACATTTGATCTTGTCCGCAACATCACGGGTATCTGCTATCAATTTCGCCTTCATATTGATAAAATAATCGAAGTCGGCAAACTCATCGGCGCTAAGTGTCTTCTCGACAATGCCCACAACGCTGCTACCACGTCGATCAATGTCCTCCTTAAGGCGTTTCGCTTCGACTAACTGATCGAGCAGACGATCACGTTTCAATTCAAGCGATTTCTAAAAGTAAAGAGAAGGTTTTGAATTAGTGTTAATTTTGGACATCTTTGAATTAGTACGCCCTACATACAAAAAATATGTAAGGGTTATCGTAAAAACTACGAGCATACGTTTTTATCTCATTTATCTCACTATAACATTAAACCTTCCCTAAACTCAACTGGTTTCTTACCTTTTCGGCGCTATTTTCCGCAGAAACGCCACTCAAACTGTTTTCTATGCGAGCCAAACGTTCGGAGAGGGAAAGCAGAAGGCTGGTAATTTGGCCGACATCATCTATATAAGTGCGACATTTAGTGGCTTCTATGGGACGGACTTTATCCGTTAACTTGCTAACTAAACTATTGCCCAACTCATCGTTGAGTTCAGCTTCTGCTCTAAGTGTCGTTTGTTCCTTATTAAGTACACGTATTTTGCGATTTAACTGTTTCATAAGTTCATCCTGGAAGAAAAGAGTGTTGTTTTTTTTTAGTAAATTTCTTATTATCCATAAGGGTATATATTTAATATCTCTTACCACTTTTTTCTTCAGCAAATCACTCGATTCTGATTCATTATCACCGTTGGTCAATAATACTTCCACTTCGGCATATTGCAGTTCTACTGTGACCTTTTCTTGTGCATCATGTCCTTTCATACGCAACAGCGTCGAAGTACCTACATCTCGTTTGGCCGGTCGCAATGGCACATCTGGGTTATATAGATTACTAACATAGTCTGTGGGTGATTTGTGTGTGGGTGGCGCTAAGATTTGCACCAATTTTTCATTTGACGATAATAGTGCAGCCAGTTCCTGTGACATTTCCTCACAATCGACTTCTATGGGATGTCGCTGACGTGGTTGTAAGGTGACGCGTTGCTGCTGTGCATCGTCTTTGGTTGACGATTGCTCGGTGAGTCGTGTTTGCTCGTCAGCATCATTTGTTACAGCGGCAAGATCGTCGTCGGTTTGTGAAGCTGCCTCTGTTGTGGCCGGGTTCACACGCAGTATGATTTCACTGCGTTGCATTAGTTTTAAGCTATCGGTGCTCGAAGTCAACTGCGTGGTTGGTGTTGCTATGAGATCCTCATTTATTGTATGTATTGTGCTGGCGCCAGTAGTGGCCGGTTGAGGTAGCAATGAGTCTGTTATTGGCGACGCCGACGTTGTTGTATGTGTAGGCGAATTAGTAGACTGCACGCCGCTGCCCACTGTTGTTGTGCTATTTATCTCCTTACAGCTATCTACGGCTTCTACACAGGAATTTGCATCTTTATGCATTTGCTCTTGCATCTGTTCAACCGGGACATCATTTGTTTGCTGCTTCACGGAACTTTCATTCAATTGTAAGGTTGTGTTATCTGTTGTTGTTGTGGGTGCTGTTGCTGGTATAGATGATGTTGTGGTGTTGAGTGCCGTTTTCGAACCATATATACCTAAAGAGTTGGCTTCGGACAGATGTGCTGACATTAATTTTGACTGTAATTGCGTTATCTTTTCGATATTCTCGCGCAACGAGTCCTTGCGTATAACCGATTTAACGGGTGCGATGGGAGATGTTGAAAGTGTAGCTGTTACCAGCTCAGCGCGGAAAATGCGTCCCTCACTGCCGCTAGTGCTGCCACTGCCACTATCACTGGAGTTGCCAAGACTCGAAAGTGGTTTCATGGATAGCGGTTGCATTTGACGCCTACACGGACTGCTGAGGCTACTCTCCGATTGCGCGGGCGACAATATTGTGCCATTTTCGCTATTTAATGCTGCTGTGGTCTCTTCGGGTGTCGGTTCCAGCTGAGGTGTGCGTTTCAAATCTAACGTGGATTGAGACATGAATTTTGTAGGACTATTGCTAATGTGACTGGGATGATATGGGCTACCACTATGCGAGTTAGTATGTACATCATACGATTGAGATCGACTGTAATTAGTTGCTTTGCCAACGTTGTTGACAACGGTGTTATTGTATGAGTTCATAGCGGGTGTGGAGTAGCGATGCTGTGTAGGCGGATAAGCGGGATAGCAATTGGGTGACATCGACTGCTGTTGTTGCTGCTGCTGTTGTGCCGGTGCAGACATAGTTGAGACATTCAAGCTATTGTTGGAACCATAACGTAGTGGCGAAGCATTGGCGGATGTGGGAGATGCTGGCTGTGGTTGCAACTTTGCACCCAAAGGCAGAACATCTGGCAAATTATTTGGCAGTTTACCATTATGTGTGCCGAGTATATCGTAGGCGGTGGGTTTTGTATTCGCCACCAAATCCTCGTTTGAGGTAAGCGTGAGCTTATAACTGCCATGATCCGGATCTAAGTTGTTGAGCTTCTCAAGACTCTGACGGGGCAAATATGAGGCCTTCGAGTTGCATCTGAAATGAAGAAGAAGAAGAAGAAGGGTAGAAAGTACTGTTAATAATACATATGCTTGATATAATAAATATATGTACGTATAAAAGTATTTAAGGCATGCTTTGCAGGTATTAAATGTATGTATGCTTGTAGTCAAAGGAATCTCCGTCATATTGGTTTTTAACTGACATTTTCATTTATATTTATAGCTTTTATACAGTACGAGACAGCACAACACGACTGGATGAAAAAAGAGATGATTAGTTTAGTTAATGGCCTACAGTTTGCTCGGTATGAGTGGTACGCGCCAAAAAAGGTCTCGTATCGTACACGCTGGTGAGCGTGCAATTGACAAAAGCGTACAGTACAGTTGATTGCTTTGCTTTACTTGCTAACCATTTTTTTGTGGCAAAGCTCGTCTTCGGGCATACTCGTACATAAATTGCTTGTATTCACACGCTCCCAAACCGGTGACCAAGTGTAGGCATACGATGCGTGTCTAGTACTCGTTGACCGTATTTGGGTTTCTGTTGCTTGCTTAGTTAGTTGGCTAAACATCTGCAACTCGATTCATGGTACAACACGGAAGCCCTGCATCACAACGCATTAGACAATCAATTTGTGGTTTTTAGCTGTCGGTAGCTGGGCACAAATAAACTATGTATGTATGTATAGAAAAAGCTTTGTATTGTGGATTTATTGGTTATTGGTGAATAACGGTTATTAATTAAATGTGACTGCATGTAAAGTTAAATACACACAGTAAAAAAAAAACTTATGTTGCATGACTTAGTTGGATTTAACTCAGTTTATAAGAAATTTTATAGAGAAAGGCTTTAAACTTTTCATTAAAAATTTAATTTCTTTATCTTGCAGGAGAAGTTACCAGTATCAACGCACAACAACTTTATTGCTCGAGGTCAAAGCGCCGATGGCCAACAAGAATTTTTTTTGGTTTCCATAAGTTCAGACTTGCATGTTACCGTTAAAAAGTTAAAGCGAACGCTCCACTTTTAGTTCCGGGACTGACTTGTAGAGTAAACTACTCACTAAGTGCTAGCAAAAGGAATGAGTGACACAATTGTTGTGAGATTTCTCGATAATAATTTCATAAGAAATACTCAATGCCTTCGAACATCTGTCATCAGGGAAAAAGCTGTCAACTAGTAATTACTACAAACTGTTTTTATACCCTTTTGCTGCCAGCTCAAGTAATTAAATTAAAATCGCGCAATAATTCACAACAAATTGCCGCGTCGTGTCAAGTTGGATCAGTTAAAGGAGGAAATTGATGCGCTGCTGCAGATCAAGTTGCAATCATGATCGTTGACACCAGATGGCTCATGGGTAATGAAGATGGTTTGATGATCGTTTTTATTTAATTTTCATTTTGTTTTTTTTATATTTATTTTTAGTAAATATAAGCGGACCAACCGTAGGTGGTAGTGAAGAGTGAGAAACTATGCAAAAAATGTGGTTTGACAACGTGCTGCTTTAGTGACTTGTAAGCAGCATACATACGAGTACATAGGTATGTATGTTAAAGCGGAAGTGTTGGTTAACTGAAAATTTAAGTAATAAAAAGAAAAAAATTCGGCTGCCTCAAAATGAACAGGTATATTGGTGATTACTACGACTTTGGGATGATAATAAAGCACCGTAAGTTGCATGCCTCAATTCAAACTACGCATCTACTCAACTCATAAACACACATTTAAACATACACTATTATTCAGTGAGCTTGCATGTATGCATTATCAAACGTAGGTAGATGTGTGCAAATGGCTCACGGCGCTTTGTCGCCGATATGTCGTCGCTTGTGATCTGCGCTTGTCAAAATATAATATTTGCAAGCCCGCCTAAAAGTACACGGATCGTGCCAGTGAAATGTCACATTTGAGGTCACACAACGGGTCAACGTTGCCATTAACAACAAACAGAGATCACGATTCGTTTTGACAGCGTTGAATAGATTTCGTAAACAGGCGTTTCATTTGGTAGGAGTGTTGTCGCCATATTTACCGTCACCGTCAAAAAATATATGCAAATTTTTGGTTACGCTCTTATTTCGTCATTGGATTTCGGGTTGCCAGCTTGCCTGGCTGAGCGATTCCAAAAAAAGAAAAAAAAAAATGCTTTTCTATAAAACGGTAAGATTTGTGCAACAAATTTAAGCAAAACAAATTTTTCCATGTCTATCAATGAGTGGTGGCCATTGTACGCTATATACCAATCTATATGTGTTTTGTTGGGAGTGAATTGCCTGTGGTCACAGCTGCAACAGCAACCGCTCCTTGTCATTAACGACACATTGTGGACATGACTTCCTGAACCGTAGCCATGTGGAAATCAAAAGAGGCAAGTCTTGGAGAAATTCATAACACACTGCAAGCAAAGCGCAAGTAAACAAGTACGAGATCGTGCAAAATATTGCAGTAATGATGAGCTTAACTGATTTCGTAGATGTGTATAGATTTTTGACTGACGGCGTTGATTTGATTACCTCCGTTGCCGTTGATTTGACGGGAGTTTGAGACTAATTAGTATTTTCTTTCCTTGTGGCGTTGTAAGCTTTTCTCCTTCTTTTTTTTTGTTTTTGGTACCGACATGAGTGCCATATGTACAAATGGATGTAGGTATATATACAGTTTTGTGTATAGTAAGCGTTCGTAATTGCGTTGGTGGCTAAATGACAGTTTCCTTATACCCTTTAGCTAAATGCAACTGAATAATATTATATTTAGTTAGCCATTGATCGACACAAAAGTTCAATGATGATCGTGCAGCACATAGTAAATGTGGAAATAACAGTTGTTTGAGGCATATAAGGAGTGGAAAATGTACCTTACGTAAGCTTTAGTAATAAATATGCTTCTTTTGGTCAAAGCATAAAACTAAATGCACGTTTGCAACTTCGTAGAAAGTTTTAAGAAGTAGTTTTTCGGCTTAAAAGGTCGTGCTATACATGAAGAGCGATCATTTAGTATTTTAAATATGTTTTTATAAATTTTTTGGAGGCAACGTAGATACCGAACTTTGCTAGAGTTCTCTAATTATACGTAGAAACTGGTAAGAATATTGTAGACTTTTGTCAACAGAAGGTAGATGAAGTTGTGTTTTCATACTATTTTGTCTTTATCTGAAATTTCATACCCTGATGTCTAAAAACTAATTTTCATGATATTTTCACACATTCTGCGTTCTATGCAGATGTTATGGAAAGTTTTTGAGAAAAAAAATTACTAACATTTAACACAATCACAATCCCTGCCACTGCTCGGTTGCAAATTCACTTAAACCACAATAAAAATTGCGCCCTCAAGAAAATATAAAATTTAATGTAAATACCATTACAATATAACAATCTTTTTTTGCTGCAATCACAACTACAGTAGCTGACAAAATAAATTACCACATAAGTTTTTATCATTATTATTATTGTGCGAATGTTGTTGTAGATGCTAAAACCAACGTCGTGTCTGTTGACGATTCTACTCAATGCTTTTTCGTTGTAATTATTGTATTGTTTGTTTGTTTTGATTTGTTGCGGTTTGATATTTTCTTGCTTCCGCAGTCGTCTTCATCTTGCTTGTTAGCCATCTTCATTTCAGTTTGACTACAATCAACGTTTGCTGGCTGTAAGCAAAATATTTGTAGTAATTTCGCGTGCTGTAAGCACATTTATTTGTTGTATGTCAAAACGACAGTTGCCTGAAACAGATGCGCTTAGAAGTAGCAGTGACGTTTACTTTATACCCAACGTATCATTTCCTAGAGACCTTTTTTTATGATATGCATATGTCAACTTGCTGGCCCAGGCGCTCTAAAATACTAGTCGAGTAAAGGGTGGTTTTTCCTACTTAAGTTCACTGTTAAGAGGTAGATTTCTTGATTGAATGGCCCTTAAATATTAATGCATAATTTATAATAATAAATTATGGAGATGAATAGATTTAGTCACATTTGTCTATTCAGTCGTTTATCTCAATATCACAATTAAACTTTGTAAATACTCGTATGTCTCTTTTTATCCTCTGTAGGCATACAACTCATTTAAAGAGTGCCTTAAACTTCCTCTTGAAGGATAATATAAGGTCCCTTGAAACTAATGCGAATATAGTACTTGGCTCCACGGAAACTCAGCTCTTCCTTTCTTGTTATCTTTCCTCGCTACAGCTTTTTCGTTGCCTTTACTTTTATGCCGCAGTTGTTGCAACATTGTCTGAGATTCAATTCAATTCAAATCAATTCCGCTCAACTTAATTTATATATATTTGTATATATCTTTATTGATATTGTTATTGGTTTTATATGCCATTGTTTGTTTTGAGCGAGGATTGCGCTACCCTGTTTCTTGCCACATTCAGCCAAGCAATTTAGAGATGCATGCCGGAGGTTTTCTGTGTACTGATTGCAACTATTGCGCATTAAGTAAATATGCTTGAAACAGAAAGCGCGCTTACAAAGTTGACTTGGGGCTTGCATGACTCTTCTGTGTTCATTTCTTTGTTTTTTTTTTTAACAATTTGCGGTTGTAATCTTAATAGTATTTTTACTCGTCGTCACTTTACTACTGAGTACACTTCATTGTGCAGAGTGGTACACCTTTTTGGCCTGCTTGGGTATCGTCCACACATTTGCCGCCAATATTGCTGCACGTACATTTTACATTTCCGTTGCTGACACTTTATATTCTTATTGAACTGTAATTCGTTGTTTTTTCTTTAATTTTTAATACTCATTCACCAACAGTTGTGGTTTTCCCCCTGGTCAGTAGAAATAGAATCTCACCATTGCTGCTGGGAACGACCTTGCCCTTGCTGCAATATTCTGCGGTTTAGCTAAGTATAGAGCAGTGAAAGAGTATACGGAAAAGGTTTCTACATACTTTAAGTCAAGGGAAAAGTGCATTGAATTTCTCCCCTTCAATTCACTGCCGTAAGGTCAACAAGAAACCCTATGAATTCTTGCACGCAAGTGTCTTTATTGGGAAACTGAAAATTATTTTGCTTGGTTTTGCACACAATTTCACTTTCCGCGACAAGTGCAAGTGGTTGCTGGTTAGTGTTGAAAATCGAAATTTCAACTAAATATTAGTATTTTCTGTAAAAATGCAGAGATGTATACATAAAAGTGAGTGCAATGGAATCATTAAAAAGCTTGTATTGCCTGCGCCACACAACAAACTGGCTGGCAACAGCTGCGTAACGCAGTGGCAACAAGCAATCAGCATACAACACGCTGTAGCAAATTCAATCGATATTGATAATATCTCAACCACCTCCTTCACCGTCGTCTCCCACACCGCACTAGACTACAAGACACGCTGTACGCTTACTTGCCGGCTTGAAAGTCAAGTTCAATTGCCTTGCCTGGCTGGCGGCAATGAAAGTACATAAATATCGTAAGCTTGCAAGCATGTACGGGCAAGTAAGTAAGAAAGAAAGCCTTACAAATTTCGCCATGTCGCTAAGTGGCTTAGACGGCGGTTTAGCACATTGAACTACATTTACGCATGCGCCGTCACCAAAAAGCGTTACTACCATATGGTAAGACGGTACTATCACCACCGCAAGCGTATTGTATTTATATGCGTCGCGCGTTTGCCACACGCAAAATCTACATACTCGTACGTATGTATGTATGCAACGGTACAGCTGTCAAGGCGCAGTGGTGTGGTTATGTGGCGTCGGCGGTAACTTTTGTTTGTTTTAATATTGATAGACAATTTGTTTTTTTTTGTGTACACGCCACATACCTCACAAATATGTATGCAGATATGTAATTTAAGCTAACAACACATTCACTCACTCATTCGTTTGTTTATTTGTTCATTCCTTTACTTGCGGCAAATAATTAAAAGCTATCAAATAACAATGGAGTAGTGTTGCAAACCACGACAATAACAAATTTCTTGCTGCTTGCAATAAAATATTTGATCTACTAACACATTAATTATGCCATACACGCTGAAGTCGAAGTTTGCTAGCTGCACGCATATTTTGTTTGGTTTAATTTTTTTTTTTTAATTTCAATTTAAATACATATATTGCATATGTATGTGTGCATGCTTTCTTTAATTTTGCTGCATTTCTTTTTCTCATTTTGCTCACATCATATTCAAAGGAAAAGGAAAGTGTTTGCTTTGAAGACTACTAATTTGTTTAAAGTCGCTTGCTTTAGCATACTTTTTTCGTTGAGTAATAATAATAAAAATTCCATAACAACTTAACATTTGTGCTTTTTATTTAAATATAAAGCACCAACTAGAGGGTGGCACTAATAATTTTGTAATTTTTACACTGTTTTTCCTAAAAAATTTGTTAATATCCAGTTAAGTATTTACATAAAAAAAGTCCTCATCAAAATTTCAGAGAGCACAGATGAAGCTCTCATAATTAGTATTTTTCTCACAACTGTTTTTATAACTGATGTTCAGTGAAAATCGTCATGGTCGCAAGCTATGCGTGCAAATCATAGAAAATAAAGCGAAAAATAAGCAAACAATGAAGCCAAAAAAAGGAATTTTTTATGCTTCCATCCTTGTCGTACATACTTCAAATCGAAAACGATGCATAGTAAATGCCAAACGAGCAAATATCCCATTCAAAACGTATTCAATTTAAAAATTGGTGGAGCAAAAGTAAAAATAAAAAATTAACAAAATAATAGTAATAATGAAAAAATAAATAGAGTTAGAAGAAATAACAAAAAAATACTTCGCAATTTGGCTTGCTGCCGCTATAAATATAAATTGGTCTGATTACACGTATGTATGTATGCTAAATGTTTTTTCTTGCTTAAACCATTTTAATTTTATCTGATTATTGCAATTTGTAAACTATTGTTGTTTGATGTGAATTAAACAAAAAAGCAAAATATTCAACACATTCAATTAAGTTAACCAATTCGGTAGTAATCAATCTATAGTTTGTATGAATGGCAATGTTGGACGCCAGTGCGTATACTTGATATGCTAAGATATGTACGTAGATCCTTGGTATTGTACGGAATTGTGTCAAATCAAAGTGAGGGAATCAGTCAATTATGTAAATGTACATAAATAAAGCAATAATACATGGAATAAATATGTCTAACAGCGAAGACACAATTGCCTTTAAAATAAAATAAAATAAAATAAAATAAAATAAAATAAAATAAAATAAAATAAAATAAAATAAAATAAAATAAAATAAAATAAAATAAAATAAAATAAAATAAAATAAAATAAAATAAAATAAAATAAAATAAAATAAAATAAAATAAAATAAAATAAAATAAAATAAAATAAAATAAAATAAAATAAAATAAAATAAAATAAAATAAAATAAAATAAAATAAAATAAAATAAAATAAAATAAAATAAAATAAAATAAAATAAAATAAAATAAAATAAAATAAAATAAAATAAAATAAAATAAAATAAAATAAAATAAAATAAAATAAAATAAAATAAAATAAAATAAAATAAAATAAAATAAAATAAAATAAAATAAAATAAAATAAAATAAAATAAAATAAAATAAAATAAAATAAAATAAAATAAAATAAAATAAAATAAAATAAAATAAAATAAAATAAAATAAAATAAAATAAAATAAAATAAAATAAAATAAAATAAAATAAAATAAAATAAAATAAAATAAAATAAAATAAAATAAAATAAAATAAAATAAAATAAAATAAAATAAAATAAAATAAAATAAAATAAAATAAAATAAAATAAAATAAAATAAAATAAAATAAAATAAAATAAAATAAAATAAAATAAAATAAAATAAAATAAAATAAAATAAAATAAAATAAAATAAAATAAAATAAAATAAAATAAAATAAAATAAAATAAAATAAAATAAAATAAAATAAAATAAAATAAAATAAAATAAAATAAAATAAAATAAAATAAAATAAAATAAAATAAAATAAAATAAAATAAAATAAAATAAAATAAAATAAAATAAAATAAAATAAAATAAAATAAAATAAAATAAAATAAAATAAAATAAAATAAAATAAAATAAAATAAAATAAAATAAAATAAAATAAAATAAAATAAAATAAAATAAAATAAAATAAAATAAAATAAAATAAAATAAAATAAAATAAAATAAAATAAAATAAAATAAAATAAAATAAAATAAAATAAAATAAAATAAAATAAAATAAAATAAAATAAAATAAAATAAAATAAAATAAAATAAAATAAAATAAAATAAAATAAAATAAAATAAAATAAAATAAAATAAAATAAAATAAAATAAAATAAAATAAAATAAAATAAAATAAAATAAAATAAAATAAAATAAAATAAAATAAAATAAAATAAAATAAAATAAAATAAAATAAAATAAAATAAAATAAAATAAAATAAAATAAAATAAAATAAAATAAAATAAAATAAAATAAAATAAAATAAAATAAAATAAAATAAAATAAAATAAAATAAAATAAAATAAAATAAAATAAAATAAAATAAAATAAAATAAAATAAAATAAAATAAAATAAAATAAAATAAAATAAAATAAAATAAAATAAAATAAAATAAAATAAAATAAAATAAAATAAAATAAAATAAAATAAAATAAAATAAAATAAAATAAAATAAAATAAAATAAAATAAAATAAAATAAAATAAAATAAAATAAAATAAAATAAAATAAAATAAAATAAAATAAAATAAAATAAAATAAAATAAAATAAAATAAAATAAAATAAAATAAAATAAAATAAAATAAAATAAAATAAAATAAAATAAAATAAAATAAAATAAAATAAAATAAAATAAAATAAAATAAAATAAAATAAAATAAGATAAAATAAAATAAAATAAAATAAAATTAAATTAAATTAAATTAAATTAAATTAAATTAAATTAAATTAAATTAAATTAAATTAAATTAAATTAAATTAAATTAAATTAAATTAAATTAAATTAAATTAAATTAAATTAAATTAAATTAAATTAAATTAAATTAAATTAAATTAAATAAAATAAAATAAAATAAAACAAAATAAAATGAAACAAAAAAAAAATAATAAAAAAATAAAATAAAATAAAATAAAATAAAATCAAATAAAGTAAAATAAAATAAAATGAAATAAAATAAAATAAAATAAAATAAAATAAAATAAAATAAAATAAAATAAAATAAAATAAAATAAAATAAAATAAAATAAAATAAAATAAAATAAAATAAAATAAAATAAAATAAAATAAAATAAAATAAAATAAAATTAAATTAAATTAAATTAAATTAAATAAAATAAAATAAAATAAAATAAAATTAAATAAAATAATATAAATTAAAATGAAATGAAATAAAATAAAATAAAATAATATGAAATGAAATGAAATAAAATAAAATAAAGTAAAATGAAATAAAATAAAATAAAATAAAATAAAATAAAATAAAATAAAATAAATAATTTTTTTCCCTTTCGCATTTCTTTATAGAAATTATCTCTTTGTTTTTTTTTTTTTTGGATTTATTTTTTCAATGAATTGCTGTATTCGTCATGTTATATTAAATTTTTTTAGTTTAAATTTTTTAATTGTGTCAACCACTTTTCTGCATAAATTTTAGCCTGAATGACCAAAAACCCCAAATAAGGAAAAACATGTAACAACAACTTAAATAAAAATATCAACTAAAGTATGTTCATACATACATACATATATGTATGTATATGAACATACCATAGTACAATTGCAACGCTGACCGATGGCAACCGCCAGATAAGCAGCATAAAGTGTTTCCTACTCACAACCCACATATGTAGCCAGCAAAAGACATGGTTGGTGTTTGAAAATTTTACATTTCTAATGCAGCAACAGTAGTAACAAATTTGCAAAATGCATAAGCTTTTATATACAAATACACATAATCGTGTACATATGTGTGTATGTAAGTACATTGAGATATGCATGCAAATTTCGTGCAAATGAAGTTGTTTTGAGTAAGAAAACATCAAATAAAAAAAGTAAAAAAAAAAAAAAAAAATTCATCAAATGACTGTAGTGTCTGCTGTGGAATATAAAAAAACACACGTACATACAAACGTATGTATGCCTTTTTGCCTAGTTTACTGCTATTAACTTTATAGTAAAAACAATGCTGCTGACAGCGCGCACAAGCGTTGGCGCTGATAGTAATCGCGTAAAACTAGCAGCAACATTTTACAACACTACATTGACAACGACAAACGACAAACGACGAACGACGACGACTATTTGTGCAAATGCAACAAATAACGTGACACTAAGATAATGGCATGGCTGAATGTATGGAGAGGACAGTGTATATGAGGAGGGAACAGTTTTACATGCGTTTTTCATGCACCTACAATAATGCTCGTTGAAGCATGCATGAGCTTAGATGTTGTTTTGTGTGGGTACTTAGGTCGGTCTTCATTGTGGGTGATGAAATGTCCTTTTTTTGACAAAATCTTAAAATTTTGTACAAATATTTTGTTTTAGTAGAAATAATTGTTTACTTTGTTGTTAAGTTTTGAATGAATTTGGAAAAAATCGTGATTTAATGAAAAATTAAAAAAAATGTGAAAGTTATCTGGCAAGCATATTCAATTCTTGTTTTCTCGAATTAAAAAAAATGTATTTTATACCACTTTTTAACATACCACTTTTTAACATTTATTTTGTATGTGGACGCATATTTTATCTACTTTATTCTGTACATAACAAATACTTGTATGGTTAATTTAATTTTAATTAAGAAACGGAAGCCTTTATTACCGCTTAAAAAAGTAAAAATTGTCAAATAACGCTTTATCGGCAAATACCAGTAGAAATGTTGTAGAACAACAAGAAAAAGTGCTCTCCAAGCATTTTTTGCATTGCAAGAAAAAATAAAAATTATAATAAAAAATAATAAAAATAAATTGCAGCAACAAGCGAATTTTTGCAAAGTCAAACTTATAAAGCAAAAACCTTGAAATTTCAAAACGGACACATTAAATTTTATTTGACTCAATAAATTAGGCGATAAAACATGTAAATGATGTCCACAGCACAGGAAATGGTTGTTTTTAGCTTTTTATATGAGTATATGTATTATAATAAATAATGCTGTTTAAAAACCGTTGCTACAGTGAAGTTCTTTTTTAGTGTGTTGTATGCATAGATTTATGAAATGGGAATATATAAAAATTTTTTAGCGAAATATTAATTAGTTCATTTTTATTTATTTATTAATTTTTTGCTGTTGAACGTTTCTGTTTTTACAGCATAGAATAAAATTTTTCTTGTATTAAGAAGTTTAGGTTGATTTTTTGACTTAAAAATTTCTTACTTAATGTTTTAATTCAAATTTACAAATAATTTATAATTTTTAATATTTTTGTGATATATAATTTTTTTTTAATTTCCCACTTATTAATATGTATTTATATGATTTAAATAATTTTTACTTTTTTTTGCACTCATATGGTATTTAGTATTATGACATTTTTTTAAGCTACTCGTATGTTTTTTTTTATGCAATAAAAAATTATCTAACTTATTGACAATTAAGCTCGGTTGGGTTAGCTAATATTTCATAGTCACCTAATTCCTTTGTACAAAAAAATCAGCTAATTAAATAACAATAAAACTCAAATTACTGCATAATAAGCCATTTTTCTTTTTGCCAAAATAAGTCTCTATTAAAATACCAACCAAATGAAAGAGTATAAAAAGGGAGCAAAAACCAAATGAAATATGAAAGTAGCAATAGATAATGTATAAAAGAAAACAATACAAAAAAATATAAATAAGATATTAATAACATGCAAATTAATACCGAACATAAATTTGATGATTAGACGTTACATCATTAGGCACATGAATTGAGATGTACGTCGCTGAATGAGAAAAAATAACATATAATACAAAAAAACAATAACATGAAAATGTATAAAAGTAGTAGAAAAAAATACATAAAAATAACATATAAAGAGAAATGCATAAAAGAAAAAATAAATAGAGAAGAAAGGTAAAAGAAAAAAACAATAGTTAAAAAGTTAAAAATGCGGGCTATTCAAAGCTAATAGTAATATGCGTTTAAATTTAGCATTTTAAAATAAAAATACTACATTCAATAAATTGCTAAAAAAAACCAGTTTGGTTGTTTTAAATATTTGTTGTTTTTTTTTTTGCCAAAATAATAAATCTTATAACGGCGAAAGCCTAAAAACTCGCAGACAAAGCACAAACTGTGTATAAAATTAAACTGACTGTGCTTTGTAGCTCTAAAAACAAATTTTTTCAATACCAAATATTTCTATATAAATGCGCCTAAATGTAGACCAAATTTTGTGTACGAATTCTTTGTACAGATAATTTACAATTACTGCCTAACTGTTGGCTAATTAATTATTAATGCCTGCCATTTACACCTTTTTCTTTATAATGCTTCATTAAAGAACATATAAATTTTTCAGAAGAAAAAAAATTCATTGTAGTACCAAAAGCTGTTTTTTTAATAACAAAAATTTTCATTTGAATGCGCCTAAATGTTGGCCATATTTTTGCATCAAATTATTTTAATATACAAATTAAAATTAACACCTAAATGTGGACAAATTGCTGATTACTCGACAAGAGTATTAATTTATTGTTAAAATGCTTTATTAAATACAATTTTAATTAAATCAAAAATAAAATATTCATTTCAGCTGTAAAAACGGCATTTTACAGTACGAAAATTTTAAATAAAATAAAAATAAAATATACATTTCAGCTGTAGAAACGGCATTTTTGAGTACGAAATTTTTATATGAATGCGCCTAAATGTAGGCCAGATTTTTTTGCATCAAAGTTTTTCTATACCAACGCCTAAATATAGGCAAATACCTTGGGCTTATTACCAGATCTATTATTTGTCATTTAAAAAATTCCAAAAAAATTAATAAATAAAGAAAAAGAAAATAAAGTAAAGTAGATAAATAAAAAAAAAATATTTTTTAGTTGATTGCTTTCAAAAAAATTTTTTTTTCTTGGCATAGATTTGATGAAACTCTATTTAGTTATTCCTTCTCTTTGTTATATGCTTCTGTTGTTATTTATTGCTTGTCATATTAATAGAAAATACATTTCCATCTAGTTTTGGTTGCATTCCACACCATTTTGTGTTTACCACTCTGCATGCCATATTTGTCATTTTTCTCACCAATAAGTCAATGAAATTTTCCAAAACCTGTTATTTTGCATTTTTTGTTTTGCACAAATTCCTACAACACGCTATTTGCTACGCTTTGTTTTAATTTACTCGCGCTATTAACAATTTTCTCAACCTCAATAAACGCTTTTTTCGCGCTTAATGACTTCCGATGATTAACTGTCTGCAATCGCTGCAAAACAATTGTAAAAAAAACCGAAAAAAAACGAAAAAAAAAACGAAAATACAACAAATAAAACAAATACAAATTCACTGGAAATGAATTTGCGCCTAATTGCAATGCAAAAAATAAAAATAAAAAAAAAACAAAATTCAACTAAAACATCACAATAGCAAAGAAAAAGTGCAATAAATAAAAAATATAGCAACAACAAATAACAATCATTAGTTAACAGAAATGCCACCAACATAGCTCAGTACGCCAAACAGCAATTGTAACAACTCAATGTGACAAACAGCTGTCAAAGACTTGCTTCAACAGCAACAACAACAACAAACAACCAACAAACAAACAAATCAATCAAAATACATGTAATACAACTTTTAATCAAAGTCCAGCTGAGTTGACGATTACTCGTTGTTGCACTTGTGGCGTACAAAGTGGCGAATTGTTGAATGTTTCTTTTACCTGTATGTATGTATGTATGTGTGTCTGTCTGTCTTTCTTGAGACATTTTCTTGTACGAGTTTTTATTTGTTATTTTATTTTCATCATCATCATCATCATCATCATCATCATCGTCTAATGCATTTGTGCTCATAATTAAGCCTTAAAAGAATTTCCACGACGTATTAGGTGCGCCTGTGTGTGTGTGTGTGTGTGAGTGTGTTTGCGCATACCAGTGTCAAAGTGGTATGCACTCAACTTATTTGTTGTTGTTGTTTCTTCATTTCGTTCATATACATATGAATGCAATTAAAGTGGGGTGAGAAAAATGGTTCAATAGAGATTGCACAATATACACCCATACACCCATACATGCATATATTACCAGCGACCATAAAAATTGTTGGTTTAATATCAAAAAGTCAGCCACAAGGAGGAATATGGAGGCTTTTATTTTTAATTCTTTTTTTTTTGTTTTCTTTTTCCTACAATAAATGCTCCATTTGTTCGCCTACTCGAGCGCCGCTTCCTTGTTTTGAACTAAATTCGTGCTAAATTACCTTGTATTTCCTTAATTTATTGCAAAGTGTTTAAGTAATTAAATCGCATGAATTTGTTGGTGTTTCTTGTGCAAGATGTTCGATGAGGGACGCATTCGCGGTACATTCGAGGCGTTAGAGAACAATATAATTAACATTTATGTACAAGAATTATTGCTTTCTACGGCTTGCAGCTCTTTATGGCAGTGATCTTTTTATGGAGAGCTGAGACAATTAGACTTAGAGTTAAATAAAGGATTTGCTGATGTTGTTTTGCGACGCTTCCATGAGTTCTGAGTTCAATTTAAGTTATTTTAGCATTAAAGATAAGGCATATGGATGGGTCTTAAAGCCAATCAAATACAGTAAGAGGCTTCAATTGTGATCACCACTTTAAAAGGTCCATTTTTAGGTGTCTATACATCAAGAATTCAGTAAGTCCTAGGTAAAAGCAGACTCTTTGATAACTTTTTCGGAATCGCAACTGAGGATGCTGCCGTTAGCACCAAGGAAGCTCGGTACTTAGATGTTTGATGAACTGAACTTTAAGAACGTTTTTTTTAATTATATGACTGACTAGGCAGATGTTGTTGTTATAATGGCTTGCCTAACTTCACTTATAAGCAGACAAGATCAGTCTAAGTCATCAAGGTCATCAAACGGGAGCTATTTCGACGTGTACGGACCAAAGGGAAAGCGAGTTAGATGAGTAGGGGCATGTAAAGAGGTTGTTAGTGTCGTGCGGGGTCTTACTGCATGTCGAATATACCTACATTGGGATATGTCAGCATAAGTAGGAATTCAGTCGAATACAATACTCATATCTTCGTTGTGCCAGTATTACTCGGAACTTCCGAGGAAGTTCGTGCTCTTGGGCCACAATTAATGGTGGTTTGACGCCGAGAACGCCGCTTACTGGAAGAGAGTTCAAGAAGGTGCTAACGAACTCTCGGTAAATGGCGTTTAAAGTCTGCAGTAAGCCGCCAAGACCAGCGGTTCTTGTATGTGGTGCTTAATGCAGTGCCTGTAGTTCCTGATATGCCTAGATGGTGGCTCGGCTTCAAGTAAATATGTGTTGGGGTGCTCTCATTTTGGTAACATCCTAACAGAAATTGCTTGCAGAGCATTGTATTATGCTCTTTAACTCATAGCATAGATGCTTCGTTGTACACAGGGCGGTGTTTTGGCAGCCTTTTAGCTTCTTCAAATTAGGCAGAACGGTGCTTCTAAAGATTAGTCGGAGGGTTTGTGAGATCCAGACCACCGTTGGCTAATCAAAAATAGTAGTTTCCTTTGGAAAATTTTGCTAAAAATTCCCACTATTCTTTTTATAACCTTCAACTTAGTCTCACTGGTTATGTAAATCTGAAATTTTTCACATTTCATATAAAATCGTTTTATTACTTTATTTCACCACGTACTCGCAATTTTCCAACATAAACCATGAACCAAGAAATATAGGAATTATGCAATATTGCTTTTTTCACATTAAACAAATTTTTATTGCTATTTTGCTGCTTTATGTTGTTGTTGTTTTTGTTATTTTTACGTTTTTCTTTGCCCATACGTAATTCATAAATTTTGCGCAATTGGCATTTGTTTGAATTAAGAAAAAAAAAAACAAAAAAAAACCAGCAAAAACAAAGCAAACAAATGCATATGAAAGCAACAACTGTGATACGCACAACAACAATGGAAAAACGTGAAATAGTAGAAATAAAGTGGCCATCAAGCAAAAAACAAAAAAATGAATTGGAAATAGCAAAGTCGTAACTTGCAGTTTTGCATTTCTTTTATGCATACCAATGACAGGCAGGAAAGCCCACCCCGACACCGGCACCGACACCGCACCGACAACCATGCACTTGCCTCCATCGCAAAAGTGTTCGCAACAAGTGCTTTCGCCGTTAATGCCACTCAATGCAGTGCTACCGCGAGAGCAGCAGCTGTTGGTGGCAAGAAAAGTGGTGGTGGTGCTACCGGCGCTTTGACGTTTTTTTTTCATTTCGTTTTCCTTTTTGCCTATAAATTCACGATTTACGCGCCATTTAGACACGCAGCAACGACTTGTTGGCGCCACAACAACAACTGCTCCAAAGTATAAACATACACATGTGTCTCTGCAAGTGCATAGTAAGGCCGCTTGACCACTGCCCACCCTGCCTTGCTGAGCTGTTTCGTACCCTGCAGTCGTAATTTTATGGCATTCGACCGACCACATGTCGTTGGCTTCTGAATGGCCGTATGGTCAACACACTTGCTGCTTGTTAACTGACCACTTTTCCAAGCGGCCATCCAAAATATTTAGGCATTAAATTAAAAGTGTTTAAAAAATTTTATTTTTAAATATTTATTTTCGGCTACTGTATTTTAAATATTTTTTTTAACCTGTTTTTATGGTTTAAAAATATTTTGGAGATTTGTTTTTTATTTTTTTCAAAAAATTTTGTGTTTGCTTAACGGTTGCTCATCTAGTACACGCTGGTGAATCAGCTAAAGTTTACGCACTCCAAAATATTTATTTTCGTCGTCATCGTCGCCGCCGCCGCATGTGTCGCTGGCCTTTTTGGCGCGTGGCTAAACTTTTGTTGTTTGTTGCCCACTTATTCGACTGGTTTTCGGTGATAGTAAAAGTGAAAATTTCAATGAAAGAGAAAAAAAATAATTCGAAGCTGTTATTACGAGTTCATTCGTAGCTTTTTTTTTGTCAACAAGACGTGGAGACGAGCGTGTTTAGCTTAGTAGAAAATGTGAGCTATGGCTTTGATAAAAAAAAAAATAAATAAATAAAAAAAAAAGAAAAAATATTAAAATGAAAAACAAGAAGTAGAGTTGTCTTCTGCCAGGCCGAAGTCTTCATACCTTTCAAGATGATATCAAATTTTTGGTAATATTGAAAAAATTGGTTGAATTGACAGATTTTTGATCCAAAATCATATTGTATATCTGAACATATCGGTTGTATAGAGACTGTATGATATAGCTCTGCAATATCGATGATTTTCGTTGAAAATTTTTATTTGCAGATAAGTGTGTAGAATACCAAACTTCACGCTCTTAGTTGCTTTTTGAACGTAGTTTTGACCAAATCTTCATATCTGGTAAAAATAGGTGTATTGGAGCTAATGTTATAGTCGTAAAATTTAGATCAGTTTCTTATACCACCAAAGCTATGCAAAACAAAAACCTAATATAGGATTTTTTGACATCCCGACATCATTAGCCTTGTCTTTTAACCTTACATGAAAATATAATATCTTCGTTTTGCTCCAAAATGTAGGCAAAATTTGAGCTTTGCTCCAAAATGTAGGCAATATTTTAGCTTTGCTTCAAAATGTAGACAATATTTTAGCTTTACCCCAAAATGTAGGCAATATATTAGCTTTGCCCCAAAATGTAGGCAATGTCTTCTGGTGTCCAATTAGTGAAATTTGGTAATATATTATATAATACAAAGTTTTTTAATTTTTAGTGGTTCCATCTGGCTGGTTCCAGCCAATGATTGTTCGTGATCAAATCGGTTTAAATTTTGAAGGGTCTATTTCTTCTTCTGGTACTTACATACTTTGGACCAAAATTAATTTACCATTTCATGTACATGAAAGGTATAAAAAATCCAAAAATAAAAAAACAAAAAAATGCAGTTAAATAAAAATTTAAAAAATCGTAAAAACAGTTAAAATGCATCAAAAAATATTTTCGTCTACACTTGTTTGCACATAAAAAGTAATAATGAAAAAAACACTATAAAAAATATTGCACTTCCAGTCAAACAACCTAGAAACCGGTGCATTGAGTATTTTTCGGTGAATGTGCCACGACACTGACTGTGAGTCTACAAGCTATAAACAGCTGTGCCATTGCGGTTGGCGGGCGGTTAACAACTTCAGTGGGCTTTACAAGTGGCGCGTGACGTAAAAATGCAGTCAGTGCGCGCACATGTGCTTGTTTAACACAACCACACATACACACATAAATATACAACATACACAAATACACACAAAAATAATTGAAAATAAATCTTCTAAAAGCCTTTATTTATATTTTTGCCCAATTCCATTGCAACGCATTCGCATATATACCTATATACATATGTATGTATGTATGTATTATTGTATTGATTGATTTATCAGCATGTCTGTTTGCTTTGAAAATTTTTCCTTCTCTTCACTCGTTGTTTCTTACCATGGACTTAATTGTAAGCACTTCACTTTTAGTTATGATTTCAATTAAGTTTTAATTTTTATTTTTTGAAAATTCTTTTTAATTCATAACAACAATAGAAGGCACTTTACTTGCGCCTGCTATTATTTCTGCTACCATATTTTAATTCAGTTCAATTCTAAAAGTCATTGCATTATGAATTCATTAACGTCTACGCTCATACTCCCAATCACCACCCAGCGCCGCTCACCGTTCACAGCACCATTCATTACATTATTAATTCGTTTTGCTGTTGAGCAAATGCTTTTAGTGCTGGTTCTTATGGTGCATAGTGAATTAATTTCATGCAGATACATACAAACATATACATTCTTACATATATACGTACATACATTTATATCTATTTTCAAAGCTTAAAAGTCTTCGTAATGCCTCTTCTAGTGGCTGGTTTGCTGCATGCCAGCAGATATAGTATGTACATGTGTATGTATATATGTACATGTCTTTCATTTGGTCACTAGCAATTTTGATATTTTGTAATTATGCATTAGACTGTTGCCACACATGACACACACACACACACACACACACATACATACAAATAAAGGCAGGCAATTCGAGAAGTGCTTGAATGAACGTGGTTGCACGCCTTCTCTATTAATTTGTATGTCTATGTATATGTATGTATGTACGTGCAAAAGGCTATTAAAGACTTTTATTCTTGGCTAATCGTTATATTTAGAATGTTGTTGTGGTGTTGCAGCTGCAAGAAATTGTCGGTAGCATTTTGATTTTGAAATATGTATATGTGTGAGGCAAGGCAAGCAGGATGATGTGATCGCGCTTAATTTTTTCATAAAAAAAAATTATATTTATTTATATTTATTTTTTTTTGCTTTTTTCGGTTTATAAAATTTTAAAATTTATTAAAATTAAAGGCAATTTTTGTTTTAATTGCCGTTTTAAATTTCTTAATGAAGAAACTATTGCAAAAAAAAATTTTTCTTTTTAATCTGAAGCCAAAAATAACTTCGTTTTTTTATTTATAAGTTCTTGCTTGTCATAACACAAAAGAAGTACCTACAAGTTATACTTCAATATGGTTAAATTGTAAGGGCCGATGTTGAATGTGAACCACACCTAAACGCCAAGTTTTTTTCCGAATTTAATTTGACATTTCTCTATTTCAGACTTACTCAATTTGAACCATGGAGAGATACACAATCCAACAACGTGTTAAAGTTATCCAGACTTATTATGAAAATTTTCGAAGAAAATCATCTTCAGTGATGAGGCACATTTTCACCTCAGTGGATTCGTCAATAAACAGAATTGCCGCATTTGGGCGAATGAGAATCCAAGAGTGATTGTCGAAAAACCAATGCACCCACAAAGAGTGACTGTTTGGTGCGGTTTATGGGCTGGCGGCATCATCGGGCCGTATTTTTTCCAAAATGAGGCCGGTCAGGCATTTACTGTGAATGGTGTTCGCTATCGTGAGATGATAACGAATTTTTTATGGCCACAATTGGAAGATATGGATGTGGACGATATGTGGTTTCAGCAGGACGGTGCCACTTGCCACACAGCTAACGAAACAATGGCTCTTTTGCGCAACAAATTCAATGGCCGTGTTATCTCACGTAATGGCGATGTCAATTGGCCCCCAAGATCATGTGATTTGACACCGTTGGATTTTTTTCTCTGGGGTTATTTGAAAGAAAAGGTGTACGTCGATAAGCCAGCAACAATTCAAGAGCTAAAGGATGAGATAATTCGGCACATTAACGGCATAGAAACTCCATTATGCCTCAGCGTCATCGAAAATTTGGACCGTCGTATGGAGGTGTGCCGCCGAGGTCGCGGCGCTCATTTGGCCGATATTTTGTTACATACATAAT